>SKCR01051406.1:0-62172 GCA_019454045.1 Zanthoxylum bungeanum
AATTCGATTTAATTACGTCGCGACGTAAGTTCGGTATTTCGGAAATATCGGATCCGAACGCTGTGAGTACACGTGGGCCCACTTTCATTTGGAAAGTGTGGGGCCCACATGACACATGTCATTATTTGCATTATTTAATTGTTGATGTATTGCATGAAGATAGTGTACAAGCACTCAAGGGTATTGCATGGAAATTGAGTGTTAGACACTCTAAGCCTTTGCATGGTTTGTGTCATAAGTATATTATTATTTAATAATTATTATGACATAAATATAAATGATTTTTGAAACAAAAATCAAATCTCTTCTCCTCTCTCAAATTACCGAAACAGTGGGCATTGTTTTGGCTCTCCAAATCTTCATTTGTTTTGTGGCAAGACAAGAAGAAAGTGTACTTGTTGGAACTCTAATACAAACTTTGGCTAGCAACATCAAGGGATCATACAAGGTGTTATGGGAAACTCATCTTAGAGCTTGGAAGGATCAAATATAGCTTGGAGCTTCTCTTTTCTGCTTGGCCGAATCCTTCACTGCACTAAGGAGCAAGTTTTGTTTCATCAAACGCATCCACATTCCGTTTTTGTGAGTATTGATTCCGCCATACTTCAATATAGTTCATTCTTTTATATATTTTGCTTGTGCTTTTGATCTTGGGACATGGATTAGATTTTCCAACATTTCTCGCCTCACATAAACCCTAGAACTCACAGCATTGCTCTCTCATTATTTTCACGCATAAGAGACCCTAAACCATTGGTACGACTCACACTCTCTCTTTCCTTAGACACCCACGACATTCACAAAAACCAAAAGCACACAAAATCACTCATGGCCTGCTTTATCTCCTCTCTCATTTTACAAACCTCATGAACCCTAGCAGCCACACCTCTCACGAACTGCCCTCGTTAAGAACAAGCAGCTCATGTCCTCTCCCCAAACGAACCCTTCCATCTACACACAGCGAGCGCTTATAAGCCAGCAGCCAACCCAGTCGTAAAACAAGTCAACAGACGAATATAACCCTCACGTAGGCCACGTAAACATAGCCCTCACTGATCATATACTCAACATCCCTTCAAATCACGTACCTAACCAACACATATAAGCCAAATAAACCCATATATTTTTTGGACAATTATGACACATAGCTTCACTATTTGTACAGATCATGGTGTTGTTGTAAAAATTAACTATGTGACAAATGAGATTGCTCTATTATCATTTATGATTAGATCACTTAGATGTATAAATGATAGGAGTTCCTTATGATTAGTTCCTGGATTGAGAATGATATGAGACAGTATCAATCCACGAAGGATTAATCATTAAACATCCTTAGTCAGAGTATTATCGAGATTGGACATCGATAAATACGTAAAAGACTAGTATTACACTTGTGCACGTTTTGAGGGCATAACGTATAGTTCTCATATATTTGGGTATATGATACTGATGTAAGTGTAATAGGAGGTTGTGTTTTACCGATGGTACGGGAAACAGCTTCACTCTAGATAAAACCCTTCGGAGTTCCATTGGTAGTATAACTATGTGTCTATGAAAATCTGAATTTAGGATAGGTGTATTTGGTCTTAACTTGAGACTTGGCACCGCTAATACTTGCGATAATTAATATGCTTTGGTTTTGGTAGTCCAGGGCATTAACAGGTTCTGTTGTACGCTTCTGGGTATATTGAGAATCGTTAGTGTGTTGGTGTGTGATGTCAAGACGGAAGTATCACTTCATTTATAATGGAGATGATGGTCACGTAGGATACGAAACTTGTTCTCTTATATGTTGCAGCTATCGGGATATTATGACTAGGTCATGTATATCCGATTATAGAGACTAGTTACCAGAGATCCGACATGTGGTTCGTACGGGGCATACACAATTCCAGCCCCAGGCCTAGCACGTGATCATCCAATACTGGATCGGCATACACAATACTACGTATACTATGCCTGATATTGATCGCTTATTCCTGTAAGCATGTATCTAGAGAATGGGTAGGCATGGCGCTTTGCTAGAAGCCAACCTTGTCTCGTAAATCGGTATAAACATAGTACTAGGTACTTACGTGTTTGGATAGTCCGACGACCGTATTTACTGCCAACATATCCGGGGATCTAATGGGTCTCTTCCCGAAGATTCACCGATGATGTATGACTCGCACTTAATTAATTTGGGATTAATTGGATGAGAGAGAAAATTAATCTTAGATTAATTACGGAGATATTTTATCTGGGAAAAAATATTTTTTAAATTGAGGGAAGGGTTAATTTGGAATTAATCGACAAATTAATATATTCGATATATTAAACGAAATTGGATTTCGACGCGGAATTAAAATTAGATTTTAATTTAGAATTAATTCGTTAGTGACGTGAATAGTAATTATGCTAGGCATGATTATTTAATTAAATTAGATTTGATTATGTCGCAATGGAAAATTTGTTAATTTAGAATTAACGAACCTGAGCCCGGGATTATTTGCGAGCGCATTCGAATTTCGAATTTGAGTCCACACGCAAGTCAAATCAAGCGTCAAATCGCTAGTCACATCTAGCGTCAAATCACTGGTCAATATGTTTGGTTTTGGTCATCCAGGGCTTTAACAGGTTCTGTGTACGCCTCTTCTGGGTATATTGAGAATCGTAGTGTGTTGGGTGTGATGTCAAGACGGAAGTATCACTTCAGTTATTGTGGAGATGATGGTCACGTAGGATACGGAACTTGTTCTCTTATATATTGCAGCTATCGGGATATTATGACTAGGTCATGTATATCCGATTATAGAGACTAGTTACTAGAGATTCGACATGTGCTTCGTACGGGGCAGACACAATTCCAGCCCCAGGCCTAGCAAATGATCATCAGATACTGGATCGACATACACAATACTACGTATACTACGTATGATATAGATCGCTTATTCCTGTAAGCATGTTTCTAGAGAATTGGGTAGGCATGGCGCTTTGCTAGAAGCCAACCTTGTCTTATAAATCGGTATAAACGTAGTACTAGGTACTTACGTGTTTGGATAGTCCGACGACCATATTTAGTGCCAACATATTCGGGGATCTCATAGGTGGCTTCCCGAAGATTCACCGATGATATATGACTCGCACTTAATTAATCTGGGATTAATTACATGAGAGAGAAAATTAATCTGGGATTAATTACGGAGATATTTTATCTGGGATAAAATATTATTTAAAGAGAGAGAAGGGTTAATTTGGAATTAATCGACAAATTAATCCACAAATCATACTCACTGTATGAAGAGGATGATTTGTGGCAAATCATCAAGGTGCTAGCATACAAAGAGACATACAAGGTGATAGGGAAACCTATTCATGAGCATAGAATTCATCAACAAAGGTTGGAACTTGAAGTTCATCCATGAAGTCCAAATTTATTGCTTGGCCGAGATCTTCAACAAGGAGGATCAAAAGTTTTGTTCTTCGATGCATCCAATCCGATCAATGTGAGTATGATTCCGCCATTCTCCTTTGTGTATTCATTCATCATTTCTATGCTTATTTGATCTATGCTTATTTGATCTTGGGAATAAACCTTGAAAACCAACAATGGTATCTATGAGCCAAAATGAGCATGAAATGAATTAGGGTAAAATTGGGGTAAAATCTATTTGAGATGATTTGATTAAATTGATGGATTGAGTATGCTTTAAATGATAATTTTATGAAGTTGTTATATGATGAATTTCTTGAAATATTGATTGGATCAAATTTTAGCCCACCATTAAGCTTGGCCGAATGTTGATCTTACCCTAGGGTCTTGGTATTTTTTGTTTTGATGATCATTTGATGACTTGAAACGAATTGAAAATGTCGATTTGTAATTCGATCGGATTGAAAAATGAAATCGGACAAAAATCCTTACAAATACCGAGAGCCTTATGGCATGGGACAAATTGATTTTTGATTCAAAAATTTTGGACATTAATTGAACAATATGATACATAATTAATTAGTTAAATTTTATTTTGGAAATATTAATTTAGTTAATTAATTGATGTAATACACTTGGTTAATTAAATTATAAAATTTGGAATTTTAAAATTTGATTAATGGGCTTGATTTTGAATTGGATTGGAAGTGTTTTATTTGGGTATAATGGGCTTGGTTGGGCCAAGTTGGTTTAGGCAAATTGGATTGGATCCAAATTGGGCCTAAATCATTCCATTAAGTCCAAATGTAATAAAAGGGCTTTAAAAGTTTAATTTGGCCTTATGGGCTAAAATTGTTTTCTTTGCAAATGAAGGTGATTTCTTAATTGGGCTTGGTAATTGAGTTTGACCCATATTGACCAAAGCCCATGCCTTATGAAATCAATTGAAAGCCTATCGAACTTTAATTAAACGGACATTGGATGTTAGTTGGGCTTTGAGACCCGATAAGATTAGATTTGGAATCTTAATCATTCAAGCGCATTAAAAAGTGTAGATATTTAATTTGGAATTAAATAAATGAATTAGTATCGAATACGAATTAAATTAGATTTAATGAGTAGTTCGATATAATTCTCAAACGAGTTGGACTGGCGTAAAAATCAAACCGTTGTTTGAAAATTGGATGATCACATAATTCAAAGACTAATTAATTGGATTAGATTGGTTGAATTGCATGCTATGAATCAATATATGGATGTGTTGAATGAATAACATATATCAGATGGATATTAGAAGGGAAATGGCAATTTTCGAAATTGTTGTAAATTTGGAATTTATAAATTGGACCTGCGTGTCCAGCCTTATCTCTCATTATTTCTTTGTATTCACTTCTCACCTAATTCCCCTCAATGTTAATGAGGTTTCTATTATTGTATTATGTAATTGGGTAGAAGTAGAATAGTGATAGCCGGGGAGAGGAAATGAAGTGATTTGTTTTAGGAACAATCTGTTAGATATCCATCCGCATATCGTTATTAATTTTACTTTACGCGCCTTAATATGTGTTTAGAATGCATGTTTAAGGGTGTATGATGATGAGACCTTAACAAAGATAATAAATTTATTGCCAATTTGCACGAGAAAAACCCTTAAATAATATTAAGCGTTTTTCCTTCCATTGAGTGATTCTTACTCAAGATCCAAGACTGGCATTGGTTTGTTGGCCAAAGTCAAGACCTTTGTCCATCGAGGATGTGTTTGAATCACGAGTGCTTTGTTCCATATCGGTGTCTTGTCCAAGTTGTGATTTGTTAGCCAAAGTCAAGTTCACTTCTAGTCCATCGACATTGATTACGAAGCTTTACATGGTCAATGGGTCACGCTTAACAGGGATGACTGAGTTTGTTGTGCCAAAGCCAAGGCTTAGTTGATTCAGAGGAAAAAGGTTAGGCAATATATTGGAAATATTGGCATATATAAGATATATGTTTCGGACTTGGATGTCCCCCTACCGGATCTAGGAATTGGATGGGATCCAATCGATTTAGAGATCTACCTAGTTAATTATCATACAATTTGTTAGCCAAAGTCAAGATTGTGTGACATTTAATGGGATCCTAGCCCACTAGGAAACACGGTATCCCAAGTACTCGATAGAGGGTTAGAGGCTCTATGAAAAATAATGGGAGGCAAGGATTGAATTTGCAATATTCGTTTAATTACTTGCCATACGCGCTCAAACAAATATCAATTGTCAAATAAATTAAATGTTAGTTGGACTAATATTTAAATCGTTGTTTTAATAAACAGTTGGACTATTAAAATCAAGAAAATTGAAAGATTGACATTTAAAACATAATCTTAGGGAAAATTTATTTAAATGACTTTAATTTTCAAAATTGGGAATAATTTACAGGATGGTCTTGGAATTTAATAAGTTACTTTATTTGATAAAATAACATATTAGGCCTAAGCCCGTAGTTAAGCAAATAGTAGAGCATAATCTTTGGAAGATTTTAACTTTAATGCTTAATCCTTTAAGCTTGTAGCAGTAGACTCCTTAATTTCTGAATCAGAACTAAGGATTAGATCCTTAAAGTATGATAATGAAATTAAAGGATCTTCATAGATCTATGATTAGATCTTAGAAGTACTGAATTGCAATAATAACTCTTGGAGAGTTAATGACTATTCTCAAGGAGACAAAGTCAAACTTTGCAATAAGGCAAGTAGCGCAAGGCGCACCTTATTTCGATATTCTAAAAGGCCAACGCTAGGCCAAAGGCTTCAAGGGTTTTGAAAAAAGAAAAGGCAAAATCATTATAATCTTTTAGAAAGATAAATGACATATCCCAAAATGTCTGCCTAAATTGTGGCAAACGGGATCGCGGAAGCGTGACTGCTGTTTAGACAAAGCAGACATGAAGGAATTGAAGACGGTGCAAGGCTCCGACTTCAAATATGTTTGTCATAAATATATGTTCACTACTAGTATTAAAATTTGATTTTAGATACTTAGTGTGATACATAAATATGTACTGATGTTCAGAATTTGCTATGAGCAGGATACTGACTTCAATTGATACCTATCTACAAATTGGAAACGGGACGAAAGTCGTTGTTTTAACCGTAGATACCTAATTTAAGAACTACCCTTTGAGTGTGTACTTAAATTAGGAAACTGTTATAATGTAACTAGTTTGACTAGAAACATTATCTCTATATTAGTGTTTAATCCACTGCGGATGAACCTTTATATTCTAGAACACTAAAGTGTTTTTTTTATAAAGATGATATTGAGATAAAAAAATTAGATGTGAATAACAGAATTTATATTTTGAATATAAATAAAATCTCAAATAAATAGCTCAAAATGATTTGATCAGAAAAGAAATCTTAATGTGGCATTGTTGTCTGGGACACAATTAAACATGAGTCGTATATCCACACTTTTGAAGAGTGGGTATTGGGACTAAATTGATTCCAATTAAATTAAGTCTACGAATCTAGTTTATTGGGCAAAGTGCCTAAAGCACCTTTACTTGGTAAAAGTTCAAATGCCACCGATCTGTTAACCCTACTTCATAGTAAAGCATGTGGGCCCATATCTAGCTAGGCTAGAGGTGGATATGATTATTTCATGAACTTTACAGATGTGGCATCTCGTTATGGTTATATGCTTCTTTAGTAACACAAAACGGAAACTTTTATAGTTTCGACACGAAATAGATGAACATGTCGGCTATAGTATTAAACCGTCAAGGTTAGACCATGATGGAAAATACTTAAGCAATAAGATTCTAAAATACTTGAAAGAGTATAGTATTCTTCAATGAGGACTCCTCCCGGAACATGTCAATATGACAGTGTGTCCGAACAGCGTAACCGGATTTTTTTGGACATGATAAGGTTAATCATGAGTCGCTCTGAGCTTCCATTTCCTTCAACGGATACACATAAACAGTGCATAACTTATTTAGAATAAGGTTCCATAAAAATATGTTTGACAGAATTTCATATAGGATATGAACAGAAAAGAAACCACGTTTCTTATTCTTGAAAATTTGGGTATGCAAGGCATGTGATTGGATGATACCAAACTAAAACCCAAATCGGATAAGTGCCAATTGTAGGTTATCCTAGGGAAACCAAAGTATAGTACTTGTACAACTCACAAGAGAACAATTTAATTGTCGCTCACCATACGATTTTCCTAAGAGGAATACCGATATGCAGTGGTAAGTGGAGGATAGTAAACTTTTCGATGAAAATCGGAGTGATACTATTCAAAGCATTGATTCCTAATGGAACTCAAATCGTTCATCAACGATGAAACTATACTATTAATCTTCGAATACACAAGAACCGCGTAAGTCGGAGAGAGTTAGAAAACAACCTAGGGTATGGGTTTCTGATCTCACCTCATAAAGATGTCAATCTTTTGAGGAATACCAACTAACTACATATGAGGAAGTGATACAAGGTATCGACTCCCTATTATGGCAAAGTGCTATAGAATCTGAAATGGATTCCATGTATATCAACTATGTTTGGATACTAGTTGATGTACCGCAAGCCATTGTGCCTATAGGTATTATATATGTCTTCTAGGAAGACATACATGGATGGCAACATACCAACGTATAAAGCTAGGCTTTTAGAGGAAATGTATCGTTATCAACATTGTGTTGATTACGATTCAACCTTTTAACTGTTGCCACGGTGAATCCATTTGGATAATACTTGCTGATGCTGCATGTTTCATTTATGAAATATGACAGCAGAACGGGAAAATCGCTTTCCTGAAAATGAAACCTTTTGGAGGATGTTTTCAACATCCTGACGATTTTTTTGTACCCAAAAGCTAGCAAACAAGGTTTGCAGGTTATTCGATCCATGTTTGGATTGAAGCAATCATAGGTTCTTGGGATTATCGTTTTGATGTAATCATAATGGTTTATGATTTAATTCAAAACGAAATGATTCTTATGTCAAATATGAGGTTAGTGGGAGCGCACTGAAAATGGTTGTCCTATAAAATAATGATAATATGTCATTTCTTGGAAATGATATTCCCATAAAACAATCAGCGAAAGCTTGGCTTTCGAGAAAACTCTCCGAGAAATCGTACATTGAAAAATATACGCGACCTGGTGTCTCATACGCTTTGAGCATATGAAGTCACAAACAGGCCAATCCAAGTGATAGTCACTGGATTGATAATAAAAAACATCCTTTAATTTCTTAGAGAACTAAATATGTTGTCTTAAATAATGAACATGAAGAACTTGAAGTGACTGAGAACACTACTGCAAGTTCCCAAACCGATAAAACGACTACAAGTCGTAACAACGGTACTATACAATTTCAATAACGGAACAGTGAGCTGGAGATCTTCCAAGCAAGATATCGTTACCGAATAAACAATAAATGCGGGTTATTGCTGCAGCTGAGGCAGCAATAGAAGCCATTTGGATCGATAATAATCTAATTAGATTAGATATAGTTATTTTAGCAGCTGAGCTAGGCTACAGCGCAGGCTAAAGAATTAATGGTTGTTGGAAAATTATGACCCATAGCTGTAGGCATTGCATTTTACACATTAGCCCAATGATGAGTCTCGTATGGAGGCAACTACTTCTTTAGTCATGAAAGTCGCGGGAAACGGACGTTGGAAGGGTAAAGTTCGAAAATGGAATTTTTGTTGTATTTAACCTCGTTGTTTGGCTCCGGTTGTTTGTTGGACTTCCGTTTCAAAGCTTACCTAAGGCCCAAAAACCCAAACCAAACCCAAACCAAACCCAAAATACCCAAGTCAAACCAAAACCACACACCCAATGAGAGTGATTCACGCCCATGCCCTCTTTATTTAGGTATATGCACATTTATCACATGCTAAAATCTTGTAAAATCCTTACCTAAATAAAAGAAATCAAATCAAATCCCTACCAAATCAAATCCAATCACAAATCCAAATTAGGAGATCCATTCCTAGTTAGACACCAATTAGGAGATTCTTTCCTATTCAAATTAGGAAAGTCTTCTCTCTTTTCCTATAAAAAAGAGGCCTTCACCCCATTCAAAACCCTGGCTCATACATCTCTCTCACACGCCTAAAGCACTTCTTAATCCTCCATTAATGCCCAAGCATCCCCCTGAAGCCTCCATTGCCGCACTTCAAGATCCAATAGCCTCATTGCCGCACCCTCCCTCCATCATCAACACCCTTCAAGCCCTAAACTTAACGCTCCATTGCTGAGTTCCAGCCCCCATTCACAGCTCTAAAACACCCTCAAATAAACCTTATTCACAGCCCTAAAGTCACACTAAACTGTTGGTTTCTATAATTAGTCCCAAGGAAAGATTAAGCAATAGAAATACAATAAACATACATGCAAAGCTTGAAGGATGGCGGAAACATACTTACAAAGCTATGTGACGAAAATGGTGATGAGGATCCTTGAGCCTCCAAGGATGAAGATTCGGCCAAGCAAGAAGATGGAGAGAAGCTTCAAATATTTGAGTATTCCAAGCTCCAAATACGTTTCCCTATCACCTCTTTTGATCCTTGCTTGTGCTAGCAAAAATGGAGAATGAGAAAACAATTTTCTGCCTGTGTTCTTGAAGCTCACGGCGTGAGCAAGAGAGAAAAAGAGGAGAGTGTTTCACTTTTAATTTTTTGTTCCCTTTGCATGCCAAAACCGTGAGAGACAAAGGAAATGAAAAAGTGATATGATATCTAATACCAAAAGAATTTTTAATGCCAAAAATCCTTCAAAAACCGTGAATGGCTTTCCCTCCAAAATGAAATCCATCATTTGCCATCATTACCACACTTTGAGATTAGAGACAATGTATCATCCCTCAAAGGTGACTAGATACATCCACTATCTATTCGTATTAAGTAATGAGATATCGCGATGTGATTTGCGGATACCACTCGATTCAAAATACGAATGTGTCCGCAAAGCACTTTCGGGCTCGGTTCCGTTAATTCCGAATTAACGAATTTCGTCACGACGTGAATTAAATAATTACGCCTTGCGAAATTACTATTCAGTTCGCTAATGAATTAATCTAAATTAATTCGTTTCCCCGAATTAAAATCCGATTTTAATTCCGCGTCGAAATCTAATTTCGTAATAATAAATCGATCTCTCTCTCTCACCTAATAAGGCATTTTATCCAAGATAAAGTTTCTCCGTAATTAATCCAAGATTAATAAGGTTCGAATCAAACATCATAGGTGAATCTTCAGGAAGGACCCAAGAGATCTCGGATATGTTGGCAGCAATACGGTCGTTGGATAATCCAAACACGTACGTACTCGTACTACGTTTTTACCGATTCACAAGACAAGGTTGGCTTCTAGCAAAGCGCCATGCCTACCCAAGTCTCCAGAAATATTCTTACTGGAATATAAGATCTTTATCAAGCGTAGTATACCGTAGTATTGCGTATATCGATCCAGTATCGGACGATCACATGCTAGGCCTGGGGCTGGAAATGTGTCTGCCCCGTACGAAACATATATCGGATATCAAACAACTAGTCTCTTTAAATCGGACAATCCTGACCTGGTCATATTGTCCCGACGGTTGCAACCTTTTATAGAGGACTAGTTCTGTATCCAGCGTGATCATCATCTCCATATGTCTGAAGTGATACTTCCATCTTAACATCACATCCAGTACACTACGATTCTCGATAACCCAGAAGAGGCATACACAGAACCGGTTAAAGCCCCGAACCACCAAAACCAAAGTTTACCGATTGTCGCAAGTACTAGCGATGCAAGTCTCAGGTTAAGACCATATACACCTACCCTGATGCGGCCTCCCATAGACACGCAGACATACTACCAATGGGATTCCGCGGGGTCTATCCAGAGCGAAGCTGTTTTCCGTACCATCGGTAAAACACAACCTCCTACCGCACTTGCATAAGTATCCAATACTTAATATATGAGAACTATGCGCGTTGTGCCATCACAACTCGCACAAGTGCAATACCTAGTCTATTCCGCATTATCGATGTCCGATCTCGATAATACTCCGACTAGGGATATTAATGATTAAACCTTTATATTGATACTGTCTCATATCATCTCAATACGGAACTAATCATATGGACTTTTGCCATTAATATATAAAGTAAATAATTTTACAAAACGGACAAACGGCAAAAGGCAATTTCATTATCACATAGTTAATTTTGTACAATAATACAATACCATTTACAAAACAGTGACGTTATGGGTCATAATGTCCAACAATCTCCCACTTGGCCTATAGCCAGTCACTCAAGCATCTAATACCTGAACTATGTATATGTCGTTCAAACACTTGCTGAAGAACAGCCTTCGTCAGCGGATCTGCAATGTTGTCATCCGATGCGACCTTCTCGACTTTTACATCGCCACGATGTATAATCTCCCGAATCAGATGGTAACGCCGAAGAACATGCTTGGATCGTTGATGAGACCTTGGTTCCTTAGCTTGTGCTATAGCCCCGTTATTGTCACATACAATGGTACGGGCTCAGCAGCTAACGGAACTACTCCTAATCCGATTAGGAATTTTCGGATCCAAACTGCCTCCTTTGCTGCTTCCGATGCAGCAATATACTCCGCTTCAGTTGTTGAATCGGCAACAGTATCTTGCTTGGAAGATTTCCAGCTCACTGCTCCGTTATTCAAACAAAAAATGTACCCGGATTGCGACTTGAAGTCGTCTTTGTCGGTTTGGAAACTTGCGTCGGTGTACCCAGACACCTCAAGTTCTCCTCCTCCATAAATTAAGAAAGCATCATTGGTCGTCTAAGATACTTAAGGATATTCTTAACAGCCACCCAGTGACCTTCACCTGGATCGGCCTGATAGAACTGCACATGCTCAAAGCATATGACACATCAGGTCGTGTACATATCATGGCATACATGATCGATCCGACTGCCGAGGCGAACGGTATCCGACTCATGTTATCTCTCTCTTCTTTAGTCTTAGGGACATGTCCTTAGACAGAAGGATACCACGTGACATTGGCATCAATCCCTTCTTGGATTGATCCATGTTGAATCGCTTCAACACTTTGTCAATATATGTACTCTGGGAGAGTCCAAGCAGTTTTCTAGATCTATCTCGGTAGATCTTTATTCCCAGAATAAAGGCTGCTTCTCCCAGATCTTTCATGGAGAATTTTAATGAAAGCCAAGCTTTCACCGACGTTAGCATGGGAATGTCATTGCCTATTAGCAATACGTCGTCGACATAAAGGACAATAAATGTCAGTGCTCTCCCACTACCTTCTTGTATACACAAGGGTCATCATCGTTGTACGAAATCATATTCTTTTATGATCTCATCAAAACGCTGATTCCATGACCGTGATGCTTGCTTCAATCCATAAATGGATCGATTTAACTTACAAAGCTTGTTTGCAAGTCTAGGTACGATAAAACTGTCAGGTTGTTGCATATAAACATCCTCCAAAAGGTTTCCGTTAAGGAAAGCGGTTTTAACGTCCATCTGCCATATCTCGTAATCGAAATATGCAGCTATTGCAAGCATTATCCGAATGGATTTAATCATGGCAATTGACGATACCCCTTTGCTACAAGCCTAGCTTTGTACGTTTGAACGTTGCCATCCATGTCGGTCTTCTTCTTGAAGATCCATCTGCATCCAATAGGCTTTACGCCTTCTGGTGCATCAACCAGTGTCCAAACTTGGTTGGCATACATGGAATCCATCTCGGACTTCATGGCATCTTGCCATAAAGCGGAATCAATATTCTGTATTGCTTCCTCATACGTAGTCGGTTCATTATCCTCAATGAGATTAATATCTACATGAGGCGAGATCAGGAACCCATACCTCTCAGGTACCTTCCTGACTCTCTCCGACCTACGCGGTCCTTGTGTATCTGAAGATTGTGGTACAGACTCATCCTGGATGGTCTGTTTATGTTCCGTCGTTGATTCATTGCCAGGAACAGTATCACTACGATTTTCATCGAGCTCCACTTTCCTCCCACTTACCACTGCATCTAGGAATTCCTTCTCAAGGAAAAATTCATGTAGAGCAACAAATACTTTGTTCTCTTGTGGGTGATAGAAGTAATATCCTTTGTTTCCTTAGGATATCCACGAAAAGGCATTTATCTGATTTGGGTTCTAGTTTGGTACCTTCCAAACGTTAACATATGCCCAGCATCCCCAAATCTTCAGGAAAGAGAAACCTGGTTTCCTTCCTGTCCATTTCTCATATGGAGTCTGTTCAACAGACTTTGACGGAATCTTATTCAAAATAAGTACCGCACTGGTTAATGCGTATCCCCAGAAGGATATTGGTAGCTCAGTTGACTCATCATCGACCTTACCATGTCTAACAAGGTACGGTTTCTCCGTTCAGACACACCATTTAATTGTGGTGTTCCAGGAGGAGTCCACTGTGAAAGAATACCATTTTCTTTCAAGTAATCTTGAAACTCATAACTTAAGTATTCGCCACCACGGTCCGACCGCGATGCCTTAATACTCTTACCTGTTTGTTTTCTACTTCGTGTCGAAACTCTTTGAATTTCTCAAAAGTTTCCGACTTGTGTCTCATTAGATACACATAACCATAACGAGATGCATCATCCGTAAAGGTTACGAAGTAATGATATCCACCTAGCCTGGCTAGACATGGGCCCACATACGTCATGAACAAGGGCTAACAGTTCTGTGGTACGTTCACCTTTACCACTAAAGGTGATTTAGGCATTTTGCCTAAAAGACAAGATTCGCAGACATCATATGAATTAAGATCAAATCCGTCCAAGTACCCACTTTTGAAAGTGTGGATATGCGAGTCTTGTTTATGTGTCCTAGACGACAATGCCACATATAAGCTTCATCTTTTAGATTACTCCTTTTGAGCCTTTTGTTTGTTATTTTAGGAGATTCATTTATATTCAAAATATAAAGGCCATTATTTGCTACAGCAGTGCAAATTTCTGCATCATTTTTATATATATAACACCCAGTGTTTCTAAATACAAAAGTGTACCCATGCTGGGTTAACAAAGATACAGATATGATATTCCTAGTCAAACTAGGTATATAATAACAGTTCAAAAGTTTAAGCATATGCCCGAGGGCAATTCCAAAACAAAAGTCCCTACAGCCAAAACAGCAACTGGAGTTCCGTTTCCGACTCGTAGGTCAATCTCCCCTTAAGTCAGCATCCTGCTATCCTGCAGATCCTGCAAATCAGTACAAATATGAGCAGCACAACCAGAATCAAAAATCCAATTTTTAAAACTAGAAGTAGTAATTTATCTCAATAACAAACATACCAGAGGCTAGTGCCTTGCCTGCCTTGATATCCTCCTTGTGTCCCTTCCCCATTCGGCAGTCACGTTTCCAGTGACCTTCTTGCCGCAGTTGAGGCAGACATCTTGAGATTTGTCCCTTGGCTTCCCAGAAGCTTTTGTCGACTTGCCTTTACCCTTTTTCTTATGTTTCTTCTTCCTCACCCCTCCAGTAGCTTTGGGCCCAGCCTTTGGCCTCTGAGAGGTCGATGTAAAGTGCGCCTCGCGCTTGCCCCCTTTTTGGAGTTCGTTTTCAGACTCCTTCAAAATGGATAACAGCTCTCCAAGAGTGTCATCAGTATCCATCAACTTATAGTTGATTATGATTTGTCTCCAAGTATCAGAAATGACTGTAAGATCAAATCTATGGTCAGCTCAGCCTCCAAGACTATTCCCATATTGGCCAACTCATCAATATCGGCGATCATTTGAGCCCCATGGGCCTCAACTGATGCGCCTTCAGTCATTCGGGCGCGGAAGAGTTTCTTCACCAACTCATACCTTTCATCCGCTTGTTGGAGCGGTGGAGATTTCGAAGTCTAGCCATCATATTATAAGGATCCAAGTCCCTATTCTGGCGACGAAAGTGTTGAGTCATAGAAGCTAACATATAGCCTGAGCTGTGTCACAATCATTGCTGTGAGTTTTCCATAACTCCAGCTCAAGTGGGTCAGTGGGCTTAGGGGGAGAGGTGTTTGTATAGTACAGCATCCTCTCAGCCCCAAGGACTATCCTCAGGTTCATTTCCCAATCAGCGAAGTTTGTCCCCTTAAAGACATTGTCACCCATGATGATGTCTCGGACATTTACCTTGCTAGCCATCTCAACTACGATAGTCCAACTATCTAGTTAACGATAAAATAGGTACAGTCAAACTGTTACATGAAAAAAAATAACAATGAATTAGTCCAACTAATTTTAATTAATTAAACGAAATAATTTTGAAAGACGCGTAAGCTAAGTATCTGAATGAAATTGAAAATTCAATACTAGCCTCCCACTATTTTTATCAAGTCTCTAACCCTCTGTTGAGAACTCGGGAAATCCTATTTCCTAGTGGGCTAGGATCCCGTTAAATAACACACAACCTTGACTTTGGCCAACAATTGTATGCTATTTAACTAGGTAGATCTCAAAGATCAATTGGATCTCATCCAATTCCTAGATCCGGTTAGGTGGACATCCAAGTCTAAAACATATGTATGCCAATGTATCTAATACATTTTCCTAACCATATCCTCCGAACCATCTAGGCCTTGGCTTTGGCACAACAAACCTAATGATTCCGGTTAAGCGAGACTCATTGACAAGGAAAGTTTCGTAATCAATGTCGTTGGACAAGAAGTGATCTTGACTTTGGCCAACAAATCACAACTTGGACAAGACCGACGGAACAAAACTTTCATGATTCAAGTACATCCTCAATTGACAAAGGTCTTGACTTTGGCCAACAAACCAATGCCAATTTGGATCTTGAACAAGAATCATTCAATGGAAGGATAATTGCTTATATAAATTGAGGGTTTTATGCGTAATAGCAATCAATTTATTATCTTTGTTAGGTCTCATCATCATACACCCTTAAGCATGCTTCTAAAACATCATAAAGTGCATAAAATAAATTAATAGTGATATACGGATGGATATATAAAACAATTGTTCCTAGAACAAATCACTCCCTTTCCACTCCCCGCTAGCAATATACTACTTCTACCCAATTACATAATACAATAAGAGAAACCTCATTTACATTGAGGGGAATTAGGTGAGAAGAGAATACAAAGAGATAAAAGAGATAAGGCTGGACACGCAGGTCCAATTTATAAATTCTAAATTTACAATAATTTCTAAAATACCCTTTCCCTTCTAATATCCATCCGCTATACACTATTCATTCATCACATACATGTATATTCATTCAAGACATGCTATACAACCAATCAAATCCAATTAATTAGTCTTTATTTAAATGATCATCCAATGTTCAATCAACGGTTTGATTTTGCGCGAGTCCAACTCGTTTGAGAATAAGTACATAAGGTACGAATTCATGAATTATATCGAACTTCTCGTTAAATCCAATTTAAGCCGTATTCAATATTAATTCAATTTATTTAATTCCAAATTAAATGTTTACACTTTTAATGTGCTTTTAAAGATTAGATTCTAAATCTTATCAAATTGGGTCTCCAAGCCCAACTAACATCCAATGTTTGTTTAATTAAAGTCCGATGGGCTTTCAATTGATTTAAAAGGCTTGGGCTTTGGTCAATGTGGGTCAAACCCAATTACCAAGCCCAAATAAGGAATCACCCTTAAGTGCCATAAAATCAATTTCAAGCCCATAAGGCCCAATTAAACATAAAAGCCCATTAATTAAATTTTAATATTCCAAATTTTAAAATTCAATTGATTAAAGTGTAATTGCATGATTAATTCATTAAATCAAATATTTCAAAAATACCAATTTAATTTATTATTCATCAATGTTCAAAACACATGTCTAACATTTATTTGAACAAAAATCAAGTCCTTTAACATGTCATGTTGTATTCGGCCAAGAGAGATTTTTGCGGTTCGATTTGTTTTTCAATCCAATTGAATCACTCATCTAACATACATATTGATTTTAAGTCATCTAATGAACTTGAAAGTAAAAATTCAATATAGTGAAAAGACCTCAATTTTCGGTCAAGCATCAACTTTAGGGAAAAAATCATCCAATGTATTTTTCTCAAAATTGAACATGTATTACATCAAATATCATACATTTAATCATGCTTAAGTTATCCAATAAACTTGTGCATGAAAAATTCCAAATCTTCAAATGAACTACACATTCGGCCAATGCATCAATTTTGGGGAAAAAATATCCAATACAATTTTCTCAAAATTGATCATGTATTACTTATATTACAAACATTTAAGCACACTCAAATCATCCAATGAACTTGTGCATGCAAAAATTCAACTTAATGGAAGTGCCTCACATCGGCCAAGACATCAATTTTGGGGAAAAAATCATCCAATGCATTTTTCTCAAAATTAATCATGTATTATATCAAATATCATACATTTAAACATGCTTAAGTTATCAAATAAGCTCATGCATGAAAAAATTCCAATCCAATGGAAGCACCTCCACATTCGGCCAAGACAACATTTTGGGGAAAAAATCATCCAATGCATTTTTGTTAAAATTGATCATGTAATATATCAAATAACATACATATAAGCATACTTTAGCATCCAATTCCACAAGAACATGCTTCAATCAATATTCCCCAAATTAACCCTAATGTATTTCATGCTTAAACCTAGCTCAATGATACCATTGTTGGTTTCTATAATTAGTCCCAAGGAAAGATTAAGCAATAGAAATACAATAAACATACATTCAAAGCTTGAAGGACGGCGGAAACATACTTACAAAGCTATGTGACGAAAATGGTGATGAGGATCCTTGAGCCTCCAAGGATGAAGATTCGGCCAAGCAAGAAGATGGAGAGAAGCTTCAAATCTTTGAGTATTCCAAGCTCCAAATGCGTTTCCCTATCACCTCTTTTGATCCTTGCTTGTGCTAGCAAAAATGGAGAATGAGAAAACAATTTTCTGCCTTGTGTTCTTGAAGCTCACGGCGTGAGCAAGAGAGAAAAAGAGGAGAGTGTTTCACTTTAAATTTTTTGTTCCCTTTGCATGCCAAAACCGTGAGAGACAAAGGAAATGAAAAAGTGATATGATATCTAATACCAAAAAATTTTAATGCCAAAAATCCTTCAAAAACCGTGAATGGCTTTCCCTCCAAAATGAAATCCATCATTGCCATCATTACCACACTTTGAGATTAGAGACAATGTATCATCCCTCAAAGGTGACTAGATACATCCACTATCTATTCGTATTAAGTAATGAGATATCGCGATATGATTTGCGGATACCATTCGATTCAAAATATGAATGTGTCCGCAAGCACTTTCGGGCTCGGTTCCGTTAATTCCGAATTAACGAATTTCCGTCGCGACGTGAATTAAATAATTACGCCTTGCGAAATTACTATTCAGTTCGCTAATGAATTAATTCTAAATTAATTCGTTTCCCCGAATTAAAATCCGATTTTAATTCCGCGTCGAAATCTAATTTCGTTTAATAATATATCGAATATATTATTTTATCGATTAATTCTAAATTAATCGATCTCTCTCTCTCTCATAATAAGGCATTTTATCCAAGATAAAGTTTCTCCGCAATTAATCCAAGATTAATAAGGTTAGAATCAAACATCATAGGTGAATCTTCAGGAAGCGACCCAAGAGATCTTCGGATATGTTGGCAGCAAATACGGTCGTTGGATAATCCAAACACGTACGTACCTCGTACTACGTTTTTACCGATTCACAAGACAAGGTTGGCTTCTAGCAAAGCGCCATGCCTACCCAATTCTCCAGAAATATTCTTACTGGAATATAAGATCTTTATCAAGCGTAGTATACTGTAGTATTGCGTATATCGATCCAGTATCGGACGATCACATGCTAGGCCTGGGGCTGGAAATGTGTCTGCCCCGTACGAAACATATATCGGATATCAAACGACTAGTCTCTTTAAATCGTACAATCCTGACCGGTCATATTGTCCCGACGGTTGCAACCTTTTATAGAGGACTAGTTCTGTATCCTGCGTGATCATCATCTCCATATGTCTGAAGTGATACTTCCATCTTGACATCACATCCAGTACACTACGATTCTCAATAAACCTAGAAGAGGCGTACACAGAACCGGTTAAAGCCCCGAACTACCAAAACCAAAGTTTACCGATTGTCGCAAGTACTAGCGATGCAAGTCTCAGGTTAAGACCATATACACCTACCCTGATGCGGCCTCCCATAGACACGCAGACATACTACCAATGGGATTCCGAGGGGTCTATCCAGAGCGAAGCTATTTTTCGTACCATCGGTAAAACACAACCTCCTACCGCACTGCATAAGTATCCAATACTTAAATATATGAGAACTATGCCGTTGTGCCATCACAACTCGCACAAGTGCAATACCAGTCTATTCCGCATTATCGATGTCCGATCTCGATAATACTCCGACTAGGGATTTAATGATTAAACCTTTTATATTGATACTGTCTCATATCATCTCAATACGGAACTAATCATATGGACTTTTGCCATTAATATATCAAAGGTAAATAATTTTACAAAACGGCAAAAGGGCAATTTCATTATCACATAGTTATTTTGTACAATAATACAATACCATTTACAAAACAGTGACGCTATGGGTCATAGTGTCCAACATAAACACCCTCCAAAAACACAGCCCCATTCGCAGCCCCCAAAAACAGTCCCTGAAAACACCCCACTGCACCAGTGAACTGCCGAGTATTAGCTTGCTGTTCTGGTCAGTTTTTGTTGCGAATTTGGCCTATAAAACAGTCCTAAAATCACCTGAAACCACCCCAAAAACCTCCATAAAGTTCCCTAAAAAATACTTACAAACGCACCCCCCTAAGCCTTCAAAATCACCCAAAACAGTCACTAAACGACCCAAAACAGTGACCTGAAACAGAGCAGCGAAACAGCAGCGAAACGGACTTAAAACAGCAGCCTAAGCATGAAAACAATGAGGGAAAACGTTGAGTAGACGAATTGGAAAAGCATCGGATCAATCTCCCTTCCAATGGACGTGTAACGCCCTTTCTTAGACGACAAAAGAGGTTAGACCTGAGGGCACCTTTTTACTTATCTTCTTATTTTTGTTTATTTATTTTGATATATAATTACATGAGAGTCATTTGAGGCATGATGTGATTGTTGGATGAGCAGGATATGTGTTCCCCTTTTGTGGTATATCGGATGGAAACCCGGACGTAAATTCCATAGCCGATTCCGAATGGACGGTAGTATGGTATGCACTCAGGATACAATGCCACGTACCACTTAGGATACACATCTCTCGTCTCATCCAAACTTGTATTTGAGCATGTTATAGTCTTTAGGTTATTCGTTTATTATTTAAAGCATGGTATAATTTAGTTGTTATTTATTTGTTAAAGCATATTTAGGTTGTTCTTTATGCATAATATTAGTTTATGATGTGCTTGAGTAATGATTCATACTTGTTGATTTAATGGTTCAATATGCTCGTTGTGTTACATTGCGTGGAATTATTTGGATGAAAGCATGTTAGATCTAAGTACCCTTGAGCATGATTATTGAGTAGACTTGGTTAGTTCATTGCACAAATTATATCATCACAAGTGACATAAGTAAGGGACCATTCCGAACCCGACAGTTTGAGGTCTTCCCTTGCGAGGGGTGAATGAGGCCTTAAATCTTTGTCCCGGTTCACACCGGGTGGCGACTCCATGTTATTTCGTACTTCCCAACTAGGCCACGAGCCTAGAACAGCGTCGCCCAGGTTCTGTTGTCTATAATAGCGTCACTATTTGTACAGATCATGGTGTTGTTGTGCAAATTAACTATGTGACAAATGAGATTGCACTCTTATCATTTATAATTAGATCTCCTAGATATATAAATGATAGGAGGTCCTTATGATTTGTTCCTGGATTGAGAATGATATGAGACAATATCAATCCACGAAGGATAAATCATTAAATATCCCTAGTCAATAAATAAATCTTTATATTACCCAAGCTATAATCTAACCCCTTATAAAACGGTGATATTAAAAGTCATCAGAACCCCAGATAACTAATTTAGTTACAACACATAACTAGGGCTAGTAAAAACTTGAAAATAAAAGACATAAAGTAAAAAAATGCGGTAAAGTAAATACTGAAAAGTAAATTACAATAAAATAAAATGTTAAGGTAAAAGGAATTACTCTTACTACTACTAATTTAGATATCTCCCATAATATAATATATAAACTTGTGATAACATTACCAACCAGCCATATATGCGGTATCTTGATTAAGTCAAATTAAGTCCAACCAGCCATTAAGGCGGTAAAACGATTTGTCCATGAACCTGCCATATAGGCGGTAAGAAAGTTTAATTACCAACCGACCAATCTAGCGGTATCCTTTTTATGTCAATATTTTAAATAGTAAATATATTATATTTAAGGGAGATTAATCTAAATAGCAATAGTAAAATAATTACCTTTCACCCTAGCTGGGGAAGTTACCTCCTCATGGTAAATAGTAAAAACTGTAAAAAGTAAAAAACAAATAAATTACTATTATTACAAAACGTAATTAAAATTAATTACAAAACTAAAAAAAACTAAAAAACTAAAAATTAAAAAGAAAGTAGAGAGAGAAACTATCTCTTTACATTTAAATGATGAGAGAGAGTGGTACCACAAAGTCTGAAATTTGAAGCTGAATTTATAGGCGCGGGTAGGCTTCCAGTGTCGGGACGCCAAGGCCTTTGGCGTCGCTACGCCATGTCGACATGGCACGCTCTGGTTCGTCGATTTGCAGATTCTGGATAAGCTGATAAGGTGACACGTGGCGAGGTAGTTGGGCTTCAATTATTGTGACACGTGGCGGCTTCTGATTGGTCGATGAGATTCTTATCCGCCACGTTTCAGATATGGATTAGATACTCAATGATTGATGCTGACGTGGCGGAGACATGGTGGTGACATGGCAGCACGTGGGAAAGAGACTGTCGGCACCGTAGGATTGCGACACGTGGCACTTCCTGATTGGCTGATGATGACGTGGCGGTGAGGTGACAGCTTGACTTGGTCAACCTGGTGATATGGCTGATGACGTGGCAATGAGGTGGAGTGACACGTGGCACATATGGCGATGATGACTGTCGGCACCGTAGGATTGTGACACGTGTCACATCGCATGTTAGCAAATCGACTGTGATGGTGACACGTGGTACGGCGCACGTTAGCAAAGTGAAACTTTTCTCATATTCTGATTTGTGGACCCGGCGCACGTTAGCACTGTTCGGCGCACGTTAGACGTCCCGACGCTGAAGGTCCTGGGTCGCGACGCGAGAAATTACCAAAATGCCATTTTCGTCCAATTTTTTCAATGTTTTGGCCCAAATCACCTCCAGAATGTCCTGAAAACTTTATTTATCTACAACATAACACAAAACACATCAAAATATTCACAAAACGCAAGAAACTATATAAAAATATTAGGTTAAATGAGTGGGAAATAGTGATAGATTTACCACTCATCACACCCCCAAACCTAACATTTTGCTAGTCCTCGAGCAAAACATAAAATTGTTGGTTTCTATAATATGTCCCAAACAAAGATTAAGCATGTGAAATACTATAAAGAATATATATAAACATGAAGTATGGCGGAATCATACTTACAATGCCTTGTGATGAAGAAGATGATCAAATGGTAGAAGCTCCAAGTTGTGGAAGATTCGGCCAAGAGGAGGAAGAAGACTTGAAGCTCCAAGCTTTGTATTCCAAGCTCTTTGATGGTTTCCCTATCACCTCTTTTGATCCCTTGCTTGTGCTAGCAAAAATGGAGAAATAGAAGATCAAATCTTCCTTGCCCTTGTCAATGGAGTTCTCGGCAATTTGAGAGAGAAGAGAGATTTTGTGTAATGTCTTGATTAATTAATCTTTGTTTTACCAAAAATCAATTTATATTTATGTTATAATTTATTAAATTAATAATAAATCTATGACATAAACCATGCAATGGCTTAGAGTGTCAAACACTCAAACTCCATGCAAAGCCTTTGAGTGAAATGCACACTATCACCATGCAATGCCTTAGAGTGTTTTGTACACTATTAACATGCAATGCCTTATCAATAAAATAATGCATATAATGACAAGTGTCATGTGGGCCCCACACGTTTCCCAATGAAAGTGGGCCCACGTCCACTCACGCGTTCGGGTTCGATATTTCCGAAATACCGAGCTAGCGTCGCGACGTTAATTAAATCGGATTTAAATAAATAATCGCTCCTAGCGAAATTATTATTTACGTCGCTTACGAATTAATTCTAAATTAACTCGTATGCCCGAATTAAAATCTAATTTTAATTTCACGTCGAAATCGAATTTCGATTATTATATCGAATATAATAATTTATCGATTAATTCCAAATTAATCGTTCTCTCTCTAAATTAGGCACTTTATCCAAGATAAAGTTTCTCCGCAATTAATCCAAGATTAATTAAGTCCGAATCAAATATCATAGGTGAATCTTCAGGAAGCGACCCAAGAGATCTCCGGATATTTTGGCAGTAAATACGGTCGTCGGATAATCCGAACACGTACGTACCTCGTACTACGTCTTTACCGATTCACAAGACAAGGTTGGCTTCTAGCAAAGCGCCATGCCTACCCAATTCTCCAGAAATATCTTATAGGAATATAAGATCTGTATCAGGCGTAGTATACCGTAGTATTGCGTACATCGATCCAGTATCGGATGATCACATGCTAGGCCTGGGGCTGGAGATGTGTCTGCCCCGTACGAAACATATATCGGACATCAAGCAACTAGTCTCTTTAAATCGGACAATCCTGACCTTGTCATATTGTCCCGACGGTTGCAACCTTTTATAGAGTACTAGTTCTGTGTCCTGCGTGATCATCACCTCCATATGTCTGAAGCGATACTTCCATCTTGACATCACATCCAGTACACTACGATTCTCGATAAACCCAGAAGAGGTGTACACAGAACCGGTTAAGGTCCCCAACCACCAAAACTAAAGTTTACCGATTGTCGCAAGTATAGCGATGTAAGTCTCAGGTTAAGACCATATACACCTACCCTGATGCGGCCTCCCATAGACACGCAGACATACTACCAATGGGATTCCGCGGGGTCTATCCAGAGCGAAGCTGTTTTCCGTACCATCGGTAAAACACAACCTCCTATCGCACTTGCATAAGTATCCAATACTTAAATATATGAGAACTATGCCGTCGCGCCCTCACAACGTGCACAAGCGCAATACTAGTCTATTCCGCATTATCGATGTCCAGTCTCGATAATACTACGACTAGGGATGTTTAATGATTAAACCTTTGGGGACTGATACTGTCTCATATCATTCTCAGTCCAGGTACTAATCATATGACTTTCGCCATTTATAAGTCAAAGTAATAATATTACAAAACGGCAAAAGGCAATTTCATTATCACATAGTTATTTTTGTACAATAATACAATATCATTTACAAACAGTGACGCTATGGGACATAATGTCTAACAATCTCCCACTTGGCCTATAGCCAGTCACTCAAGCATCTAA
Organism: Zanthoxylum bungeanum; assembly: GCA_019454045.1. Classification (NCBI taxonomy): domain Eukaryota; kingdom Viridiplantae; phylum Streptophyta; class Magnoliopsida; order Sapindales; family Rutaceae; genus Zanthoxylum; species Zanthoxylum bungeanum. The sequence goes on from SKCR01051406.1 coordinate 25,016, forward strand.
TACCCGAACTATGTATGTGTCGTTCAAAAACTTGCTGTAGAACAGCTTTCGTCAGCGGATCTGCAATGTTGTCATCTGATGTGACCTTCTCGACTTTTACATCGCCACGATGTATAATCTCCCGAATCAGATGATAACGTCGAAGAACATGCTTGGACCGTTGATGAGACCTTGGTTCCTTAGCCTGTGCTATAGCCCCGTTATTGTCACAATACAATGGAACGGGCTCAGCTGCTAACGGAACTACTCCTAATCCGATTAGGAACTTTCGGATCCAAACTGCCTCCTTTGCTGCTTCAGATGCAGCGATGTACTCCGCTTCTGTTGTTGAATCGGCAACAGTATCTTGCTTGGAAGATTTCCAGCTCACTGCTCCGTTATTCAAACAAAAAATGTACCCGGATTGTGACCTGTAGTCATCCTTGTCGGTTTGGAAACTTGCATCGGTATACCCAGATACCACAAGTTCTCCACCTCCATAAATTAAGAAAGCATCCTTAGTTCGTTTAAGATACTTAAGGATATTCTTAACTGATATCCAGTGACCTTCACCTGGATCGGCCTGATAGCGACTGCACATGCTCAAAGCATATGAGACATCAGGTCGTGTACATATCATGGCATACATGATCGATCCGACTGCCGAGGCGAACGGTATCCGACTCATGTGGTCTCTCTCTTCCTGAGTCTTAGGACACATGTCCTTAGACATAGAGGTACCACGTATCATTGGAACCAATCCCCTCTTGGATTGTTCCATGTTGAATCGCTTCAACACTTTATCAATGTATGTACTCTGGGAGAGTCCAAGCAGCTTTCTAGATCTATCCCTGTAGATCTTTATTCCAAGAATAAAGGCTGCTTCTCCCAGATCTTTCATGGAGAATTTTAATGAAAGCCAAGCTTTCACCGACGTTAGCATGGGAATGTCATTGCCTATAAGCAATACGTCGTCGACATAAAGGACAATAAAAGTAAGTGCTCTCCCACTAACCTTCTTGTATACACAAGGGTCATCTGCGTTTTGCACGAAATCATATTCCTTTATGATCTCATCAAAACGCTGATTCCATGACCGTGATGCTTGCTTCAATCCATAAATGGATCGATTTAACTTGCAAACCTTGTTTGCAAGTCTAGGTACGATAAAACCGTCAGGCTGTTGCATATAAACATCCTCCAAAAGGTTTCCGTTAAGGAAAGCGGTTTTAACGTCCATCTGCCATATCTCGTAGTCGAAATATGCAGCTATTGCAAGCATTATCCGAATGGATTTAATCATGGCAACGGGTGAGAAGGTTTCGTCATAATCAATACCATATTGTTGACGATACCCCTTCGCTACAAGCCTAGCCTTGTACGTTTGTACGTTGCCATCCATGTCGGTCTTCTTCTTGAAGATCCATCTGCATCCAATAGGCTTTACGCCTTCTGGTGCATCAACCAGGTCCAAACTTGGTTGGCGTACATGGAATCCATCTCGGACTTCATGGCTTCTTGCCATAAAGCGAATCGATATTTGTATCGCTTCCTCATACGTAGCCGGCTCATTATCCTCAATAAGATTAATATCTATATGAGGTGAGATCAGGAACCCATACCTCTCAGGTACTGTTCTGACTCTCTCCGACCTACGCGGTCCTTGTGTATGTGAAGTTTGTGGTACAGACTCATCCCAGACGGTCTGTTCTTGTTCCGTCGTTGATTCATTGCCAGGAACAGTATCACTACGATCTTCATCGAGTTCTACTTTCCTCCCACTTACCACTGCATTTATAAAATCCTTCTCAAGGAAAAATGCTTGTATAGCAACAAATACTTTGTTCTCTTGTGGGTGATAGAAGTAATATCCTTTGGTTTCCCTAGGATATCCAACGAAAAGGCATTTATCAGATTTGGGTTCAAGTTTGGTACCTTCCAAACGTTTAACATATGCCCAGCATCCCCAAATCTTCAGGAAAGAGAAACCTGGTTTCCTTCCTGTCCATATCTCATATGGAGTCTGTTCAACAGACTTCGACGGTACCTTATTCAAAATAAGTATAGCACTGTTTAATGCGTATCCCCAGAAGGATATTGGTAGCTCAGTAAGACTCATCATTGACCTTACCATGTCCAACAAGGTGCGGTTTCTCCGTTCGGACACACCGTTTAATTGCGGTGTTCCAGGAGGAGTCCACTGTGATAGAATACCATATTCTTTCAAGTAATCTTGAAACTCATAACTTAAGTATTCGCCACCATGGTCTGACCGTAAGTCTTAATACTCTTCCCTGTTTGTTTCTCCACTTCGTGTCGAAACTCTTTGAATTTCTCAAAAGTTTCCGACTTGTGTCTCATAAGATACACAAACCGTAACGAGATGCATCATCTGTAAAGGTTACGAAGTAGTGAGTGAAATCCACCTCTAGCCTGGCTAGATATGGGCCCGCATACGTCAGTATGAACGAGAGCCAATAGTTCTGTGGCACGTTCACCTTTACCGCTAAAAGGTGATTTAGGCATTTTGCCTAAAAGACAAGATTCGCAGACGTCATATGAATTGGGATCAAATTCGTCCAAGTACCCACTCTTTGAAAGTGTGGATATGCGAGTCTTGTTGATGTGTCCTAGACGACAATGCCACATATAAGCTTCATCTTTTAGATTACTCCTTTTGAGCCTTTTGTTTGTCATTTTAGGAGATTCATTTATATTCAAAATATAAAGACCGTTATTGCAACAGCTGTGCAAATTTCTGTATCATTTTATATAAATAACACCCTGTGTTCCTGAATACAAAAGTGTAACCCTGCTGGGTTAACAAGGATACAGATATAATATTCCTAGTTAAACTAGGCACAAAATAACAGTTCAAAAGTTTAAGTTCATGCCCTGAGGGCAGTACTAAAACAAAAGTCCCTACGGCCAAAACAGCAACTGGTGTTCCGTTTCCGACCCGTAGATCCATCTCCCCTGATGCCAGCACCCTGCTATCATGCAGATCCTGCACATCAGTACAAATATGAGCACCACAACCAGAATCAAAATCCAATTTTTAAAACTAGAAGTATTCATATTTATCTCAATAACAAACATACCAGAGGCAAGGCCTTGCCAGCCTTGATATCCTCCCTCTGCACAATGCTCATTCGGCAGTCACGTTTCCAGTGACCCCTCTTGCCGCAGTTGAGGCAGATGTCGCGAGATTTGTCCTTTGGCTTCCTAGAAGCCATTGTCAACTTGCATTTACCCTTCTTCTTGAACTTCTTCTTCCTTGCACCTCCAATTGCCTTGGGGCCACCCTTTGGCGCATGAGAGGTCAATGCAAAATGCGCCTCGCGCTTGCTCCCCTTTAGGAGTTCCTTTTCGGACTCCTTCAGCACAGACAACAACTCTCCAAGAGTGTCGTCAGTATCCATCAACTTGTAGTTGACTATGATTTGTTTCCAAGTATCAGGAAGTGACTGCAAGATCATCTATAGTCAGATCAGCCTCCAAGACTATTCCCATATTGGCCAACTCATCAATATCGGCAATCATTTGAGCCCCGTGGGCTTCAACTGATGCGCCGTCTGTCATCCGGGAGCGGAGAGTTTCCTTACTAGCTCGTACCTCTTCATCCGCTTATTGGTGCGGTGAAGATCACGCAATCTTGCATCATGTTATAGGATCCAAGTCCCTATTCTGGCGTCTGAAATGCTGAGTCATTGCAGCTAGCATAACTGACTGAGCTTGGTCACAATCATCACCATGAGTTTTCCATAACTCTAGCTCCAGTGGCTCAGTGGGTTTAGGCGGGAGAGGTCTCTGAATAGTATATAGTATCCTCTCAGCCCCCCAAGCACTCTTGAGGTTCATTTCCCAGTCGGCAAAGTTTGTCCTTTGAAGACATTATCGCCCATGATTATGTCGCGGATATTACCTTTGCCAGTCATCTTGACAACTATAGTCCAACTATAAAGTCAACGATGTTAGGGGTACAGTCAAACTGTTACATATGAAAATAACAATATATTAGTCCAACTAATTATTTAAAATATTGACGAAATAATTTTGAAAGACGCGTAAGGCTAAATATCTGAATGAAATTGCAAATTCAATATAGCCTCCCACTATTTTCTTCAAGTTTCTAACCCTCTGTAGAGAACTCGGGAAATCGAATTTCCTAGTGGGCTAGGATCTCGTTAAATAACACACAACCTTGACTTTGGCCAATAAAAATTGTATGCTATTTAACATAGGTAGATCCCCATGATCAATTGGATCTCATCCAATTCCTAGATCCGGTTAGGTGGACATCCAAGTCCGAAACATATGTATAATGTCAATGTATCTAATATAATACATTTTCCTAACCCTATCCTCCGAATCAACTAGGCCCTGGCTTTGGCCAAAAACAAACCTAATGATTCCAGTTAAGCGGGAACCATTGACGAGGAAAGTTTTCGTAAAATTGATTCCATGTAATATCATTCTATATACATGCAAGCATACTTATTCATCAAATTTCACAAGACATGCTTCAATCATTTATCACACCCCATCGGCCAAGGTTGAAATTTTGGGGGAAAATCATCCAATGCATTTTTCATAAATTGATTTCATATAATGTCATTTAACATACATATAAGCATACTCATTCATCAAATTTCACAAGAAAAGCTTCAAGAAATTTACCCAAATTTTAACCTAAAGTATTTCATGCTTAAACCTAGCTCAATGATACCATTGTTGGTTTCTATAATATGTCCCAAACAAAGATTAAGCATGTGAAATACTATAAAGAAGAAATATAAACATGAAGTATGGCGGAATCATACTTACAATGCCTTGTGATGAAGAAGATGATCAAATGGTAGAAGCTCCAAGTTGTGGAAGATTCGGCCAAGAGGAGGAAGAAGACTTGAAGCTCCAAGCTTTTGTATTCCAAGCTCTTTGATGGTTTCCCTATCACCTCTTTTGATCCCTTGCTTGTGCTAGCAAAAATGGAGAAATAGAAGATCAATCTTCCTTGCCCTGTCAATGGAGTTCTCGGCAATTTGAGAGAGAAGAAGAGATTTTGTGTATGTCTTGATTAATAATCTTTGTTTTACCAAAAATCAATTATATTTATGTTATAATTTATTAAATTAATAATAAATCTATGACATAACCATGCAATGGCTTAGAGTGTCAAACACTCAAACTCCATGCAAAAGCTTTGAGTGAAATGCACACTACATCACCATGCAATGCCTTAGAGTGTTTTGTACACTATAACATGCAATGCCTTATCAATAAAATAATGCATATAATGACAAGTGTCATGTGGGCCCCACACGTTTCCCAATGGAAAGTGGACCCACGTCCACTCACGCGTTCGGGTTCGATATTTCCGAAATACCGAGCTAGCGTCGCGACGTTAATTAAATCGGATTTAAATAAATAATCGCTCCTAGCGAAATTATTATTTACGTCGCTTACAAATTAATTCTAAATTAACTCGTATGCCCGAATTAAAATCTAATTTTAATTTCGCGTCGAAATCGAATTCGATTATTATATCGAATATAATAATTTTATCGATTAATTCCAAATTAATCGTTCTCTCTCTAAATTAGGCACTTTAATCCAAGATAAAGTTTCTCTCCGCAATTAATCCAAGATTAATTAAGTCCGAATCAATATCATAGGTGAATCTTCAGGAAGCGACCCAAGAGATCTCCGGATATTTTGGCAGGTAAATACGGTCGTCGGATAATCCGAACACGTACGTACCTCGTACTACGTCTTTACCGATTCACAAGACAAGGTTGGCTTCAGCAAAGCGCATGCCTACCCAATTCTCCAAAATATTCTTATAGGAATATAAGATCTGTATCAGGCGTAGTATACCGTATATTGCGTACATCGATCCAGTATCGGATGATCACATGCTAGGCCTGGGGCTGGAGATGTGTCTGCCCCGTACAAACATTATCGGACATCAAGCAACTAGTCTCTTTAAATCGGACAATCCTGACCTTGTCATATTGTCCCGACGGTTGCAACCTTTTTATAGAGTACTAGTTCTGTGTCCTGCGTGATCATCACCTCCATATGTCTGAAGCGATACTTCCATCTTGACATCACATCCAGTACACTACGATTCTCGATAAACCAGAAGAGGTGGTACACAGAACCGTTAAGGTCCCCAACCACCAAAACTAAAGTTTACCGATTGTCGCAAGTACTAGCGATGTAAGTCTCAGGTTAAGACCATATACACCTACCCTGATGCGGCGGCTCCCATAGACACGCAGACATACTACCAATGGATTTCCGCGGGTCTATCCAGAGCGAAGCTGTTTTCCGTACCATCGGTAAAACACAACCTCCTATCGCACTTGCATAAGTATCCAATACTTAAATATATGAACATATGCCGTCGTGCCCTCACAACGTGCACAAGCACAATACTAGTCTATTCCGCATTATCGATGTCCAGTCTCGATAATACTACGACTAGGGATGTTTAATGATTAAACCTTTGGGGACTGATACTGTCTCATATCATTCTCAGTCCAGGTACTAATCATATGGACTTTCGCCATTTATAAGTCAAAGTAATAATTTACAAAACGGCAAAAGGCAATTTCATTATCACATAGTTAATTTTGTACAATAATACAATATCATTTACAAACAGTGACGCTATGGGACATATGTCTAACAAAAATAACATAAATAAATTAACTAAGCCACATTCGTAGGGATCACGTTTCATTTAGCATATGCAACAAGCCTTTAAACCCTAGGTGTCCCTATTGGACGAGTTGTAGTCTCGTGAGGGTTTACATGAATGATACCCCAAACATTTTACAAAAGTAAGAAGTAGTAAACTAATACCCACAAAAGCAAAAAACAAGCGAAAGAGATAAAGAATGTTAGTGACCAATCAGGTGAAAACTTCTACTCCAAGTTACTAGTTTTTGTTTTATTCAAAATTACCGAATAAGTAAATTCTCTCGCGATTATATTTACCATTCTCCATATACACAGCCAACATAATATTAAGCAACTCTTTTTGCCACAACAGTCATAAGTGCAGTTGATAAGAGAGTAATATTTTGGTCCTAAAGTTTTATCAGAATTCACACTTTTTTGCAGCAATGGAATAATTTTTCAGATTTTTTTCAGATTTTTTCTTTGATTTTTTTTTCTATTTTTTATTTAATATACAATATCTTCCATCTATGTAACGAGTGTTGGGTCGGTGGCTCCCAAACCAGTTGGCTTTAGGGCACCAGGTGTTAAGACAACCCCTACGGACTTAATTACTCAGACTTCAGATATATATATATTTTTGCAGCATCTTCGATCCATGTAACGTGCTTTGGGCCAGTGACTCCCAACCAGTTGGCTTTGAGGCACTAGGTGTTAAAACACCCCTTACAGACTTAATAACTCAGATCTCAGAGGTTTTTTTTTTTTTTTTACTCCATTGCTTTTTGAGATGTTTCCTCCAATTAAACTAAAGCACTGAATATTACAAACTTTTCAATTTTAGCTCATGTCCGTATGTTACTATATATGTTAATAATATATGCTAACTGAACATATGAAGATTCCTTTTAGTCAGTATTATGAAAAATTCACAAATTAAATAATTCAAAATGAAATAAACAAAAATTAACTTGTTTCGAAATATGCTTGAGATACGTCTCAGGAGTGGAAACTCCTTACTCAGCTATCTCTTACCAATTTCACCTATTTAGTCAAAATAAAAACACAAAAACACAAAATATTATTGTAATTTTTGAAAATTTTTCAATTTTTTTTTGTATTTTTCGAAAACATTTGGACTAAAAATAAAAATAACACACAACTAAAAACAAGGCACTGATAAACTAATTCCCTCCCTCAAACCTGAATGGGACATTTTCCCTAATGTCTTAAACAGTAAAACGAGAGTTAAGAAGGTTGTACCTGGTTAGCGGAAATCTACAGGAAATTAAAGGTTAAGATCCAAATTAATCCTACGCCTCTTACCATGATCGTCCTCGAACCAATTTATCTTTGAAAGGATAGGGTCAACTTGTGGTTCATAGGCTATGAGTTGGACTATTAGATCTAGAACAGTTCTGGCAGTGAAGAGGAGTTATTTCATAGGTTTTGACATGAACCCATTTCTCCGAGCATCATCAAGAAACACACAAAGAAAATCATAAAATCCATCAACGTTAAACAACCCAATTGATTTCTGGTGTATGTTCAGGTTCGCCCAAGATAGTACTATAAAAATTTCCTCCAATATGCCCAAGCCACCTGGCAAAGCGATAAAAGCATCAACACAGTTAATCATTTCTACCAGTCGTTCACACATACCTGGCACGATCAGTTCCTCTCCATTTGATGATCCAATAAGATTTGCCTCTGCCAAGGATTTTGGGATGATTCCAAAACATGACTGCCTCCTTCCTGTACAGCCTGAAAAGGCTGAGTAAAAATAGCACAAGTATCTTCCAGAGGACGATTAGTAGCGAAATAATATCGTGATAGTTAAAAAGGTCTGGATCCTGTCGGAGAAAATACAACAAAATAAATTACAATTATTAAGAAAAGACAAAGAGATATAATATTTACAAGAAAAGTAACGGCTTGATTGACGTCTATGCGTCAGGGACAAGCTTCCCATCCAATTTTCTTATAAATTGACAAACAGGGTCTTTTTGAGTCAGATTCCCGAGACTTAACAGTTGTCTTTCCTTTTGGAATTGTGCATATAACATGCAAATTTCATGATACACACATCCACTGGGATGCGTCTCAAGTGTTTTAGATATGTCATCCAAAGACTCCTTACTCAAGCCATCCCTAATGAAGTTAATCTTATCTTCGCGGTTATCAGACACCATTCCTAAATAACGACAATGAGTATTACAAAACATGCGAGCATATTTATAACAAACACATATTCTTTTGGCTATTCTCTGTTTAGCATATGTGCTCTTTCCTAAACCAGACAGATGTGAAATAAAAGAGTCAGAAAAACTCACCTGCCAATCGAACCCGTGCTTCAATTAACCAACAAATGTCAGTAGGAATACCTTTAATCATCAGTAGTCTCATTTGTTCCAAGCGAGCTTTGTATATTTTCATCAGAGATTTTTGAGGGAGAGAAGGAAATTGCTTACGAAGATTTGCGAGAGCTTCTTCCATCTTGAAATGACTAAACCTGCAAAAATTAAACACACAAAAATAAAACACACCAGATCACAATATATACACAAATTGCATGGGTTGCCTCCCTGCTAGCGCTAAGTTTAAAGTCGTCAGCCAGACTTGACTTCTCGAACGATAAGCTGGATCTGAAAGTGTAACACTTTCTTTTTATCGCTAAAATGATTCTCCCCAATAGTGCTTGGCACGCTTGTTTTTAACCTTGAAAGTTTTGTTAGCGTCAGGATCATGTATCTCAACGGCTCTATTTGGTAAAACTTTGGTGATCACAAATGGACCTCCTACCATGATTTTAGCTTCCATGGGAAGAATTTCAACCATGATTGTTTAACGTTAACCAGTTCTGCCCTGGTTCCAGTTGTATGCGCACTAACTTCTCATAATGTCTTTCTTGCCCTTTTCTTTGTACAATTTGGCATCCTCAAAAGGCTGATTGTGAAATTCCTCCAATTTGTTGAGTTGGTGGAACTTTTTCTCTTCTGTTGCTTGTAGTGTAAGAATTGGCCCTTTCAGTGCAAAATATGCTTTATCTTTAGGCTTTACAGACAATTGACATGTTTTAAGTTTGTCAGTAGAACTTTGTCTTTCATCAGTATTCTGAATGGTACTGTGTATCACATCGAGTTTGAAACATTCCTCCTTCATTTCATCATCTGGGAAATTCATGGCCTTGAAAACATTGAATGTTACTTCTTGGTCATGTACCCTCACGGTTAAATCTCCTTTTTATACATCAATAATGGTTCGACCTGTAGCAATGAATGGTCTCCCAAGGATGATTGGCACGTCTGCGTCTTCCTTCATATCAAGGACAATAAAATCTGCTGGTAAAATGAATTTGTCAACCTTGACCAGCACATCCTCAACTACGGTCATGGAAATACGAGCGTTTTATCAACTAGTTGAAGTGAGACTGAAGTTGGCATTGTTTCTCCAATCTGTATTTCCTGAAAATAGAAAAAGGCATCAAGTTAACACTCGCACCTAAATCACACAAAGCCTTACCAAAGTTATGTTCTCCTATGACGCAAGGAATAATGAAACTGCCAGTATCTTTCAACTATGGGGGAAGTTTCCTTTGAATGATAGCGATGCATTCTTCTGTTAATGCTACTGTCTCGTAATCTCCCAATCTCCGTTTTCGTGAAAGAATATCTTTCATGAATTTGGCATAGGTGGCCATTTGTTCCAACACTTCTGCAAATGGAATGTTGATATGTAGCTTTTTGAAGATCTCCAGGAACCGAGAAAATCGTTTGTCCAATTTGTTCTTCTGAAGTCGTTGAGGAAAAGGTGGAGGTGGAATGATCTATTCTTTTTCCTTTGCTTCTTTTTCCTCCATCTGTTGCTTTGTTTCATTTGGAACTTCCTCAACAGTTGTTTTAGCTCCAACATCTTTGTTGATTTCAGTACCGCTTTTTAACATGATGGCATGACATTGCTTCTTCCCCATGTTTCTTGGATTTGGCTCTGTGTTGCTAGGAAGGGTACCTGGCAGTCTGTAACTCTGAGCATTTGCCAGTTGTCCAATTTGATTCTCTAGTGCTTTAATAGAAGCAGATTGACTTTGAATTAATGCTGCTTGGGATTGAAACATAGCATCATATATTGCTGCTTGAGAATCGTGTTTTACTTCTATCTTTTTCAAGTGGGTCAACACTTATGTTATTCCTGATTCATTTGCATGCTCCTGGATTTTGTTCTGTTGCTGAAATTCAGGTTGTGGATAGTTCTGCTGTTGGCCTGAATTGTTGCTCCATGAAAATTTGGGATGATTCCTCCACCCTGGGTTGTAGGTGTTGGAATATGGATTGTTCCCCTGTCTGTTGAAATTGTTGACAAAATTCACCGTTTCTTCAAGTTGGTTCCACTCTGGCGCTCCTCCATATGGTGAACTTGTGGATCCAGTGGTAAGAGTCTCCATAAATTTGCATATCTGATCCAGCTTGGCGTTGACTGCTGTATTGGCTCCACTTTCATAAATTCCTGTAATTCTTTGGATCATTCTCCTTTCTGTTGGCCATAAAGAATTGTTGTTGGCCATTTCTTCGATTAGGTCCCAGGCTTGATCTTCTCCTTTTGCCATCAAGGCTCCTCCAGCAATAACATTGATTGTGGTTCTTATTATTCCAGAAAGCCCATTATAGAATGTTTGGACTTGAAGCCATTTTGGAATCTCATTGTGAGGACATTTCCGGAGTAAATCTTTATACCTTCCCAAGCTTCGTAGATGGATTCTGAATCTTGTTGTACAAAGAATGTGATGTCATTCCTCAACTTTCCGATTCTGGCTGGTGGAAAGTACTTTGCAAGAAATTTGGTGGCTAAAGTGTTCCAAGTTGTGATAGAACCTGCTGGTAGTGAATGTAGCCAAGCGTTAGCTCTGTCCTTTAAGGAATATGGAAAAACTCGCAGTCTCATTGCTTCTTCTTCTTCTCGATTGTAATTAAAAGTGCTGTAAACTTCCAGGAAGTTACTGATGTGGGAATTAGGATCTTCAGTTGCATTCCCCCCGAACTGAACTGAATGCTGAATCATCTGAATGCATGTTTTGATGTCACACGCATTTGCTGGTAAGAGAGGAAGTACAATACAGGAAATGAGTCTGTCAACCACCGGAATGGTTCTGTCTTGAAGGGGAATTGGTGGTGCAACGTTTAAAGGTTCAGGTTCCATGTTAACTAAAGCTTCTTGGCCTTCTCGCCATTCCCTTCTCAACTGTCTGATGGTTCTTTCAATTTTCGGGTCAAGTGGTCGGAGTTCAAAGCTTCTAGTTCGTCTCATGAAGTTTCTGAGAACCTAAAACATAAGAAAACAAAAATAATAAGTAAAAAGAAATTAGATACAAGTAACATATCTAACCCCTAAACTAATAGTAAAAGATAAATAATTCCCCATCAACGGCGCCAAAAACTTGATCGAAGCGTAAACACACGTATAACGTAAGCGCACGTATCGTTCAAGTAGTATAAAAATATCGATCCCATGAGGACTTAATATCTAATCTATTAATTTTATGAGGTCAAATGATTACTAGTATATAACAGGTTGATTGATTGATTTGAAATGGTGACAATTCTAAATTTAAAAGCAAGTAAATAAAATTGTCAAAAATAGGTTTTAAGAAAATTCAATATTAAAATCTATCTACGGTTGTGATTTCTTCGAATATCATTTTAAAGATGAAGTGGTTATCTTAAAGTTGGGTAATATATTGATTTATTAACCCGGAACACTAAATTATGTGTAAGCCTCTGTCGATGGTTAGACACAAATACCCAATTTAACCCAATTGAACCATATGTCTATGTCAACCAAATTATCTGGATTCATTAAGTTTAAGTTCCAATTATGGCTACCCCCGCCCGACAGGTATATTCCTATCCTGTAAGGAAATCTATTAAAGGGTTATCTATCCTCAAGGGAGATCGTGGGCTATTGAGTCTAAGGCTGAAACCTAAAATCCCTATGTCTAGTTCATTTTAGATTTATCAAATCAATTTTATTAATGGCCAGTTAATGAAAAAGCATTAAGATTAAGACCTCAATAAATAAATCTTTATATTACCCAAGCTATAATATAACCCCTTATAAAACAGTGATATTAAAAGTCATCACAACCCCATATAACTAATTTAGTTACAACACATAACTAGGGCTAGTAAAAACTTGAAAATAAAAGACCTAAAGTAAAAATACGGTAAAGTAAATAGTGAAAAGTAAATTACAATAAAATAAAATGCTAAGGTAAAAGGAATTACTTTTAATACTACTAATTTCGATATCTCCCATAATATAATATATAACTTGTGATAACACTACCAACCAGCCATATATGCGGTATCTGATTAAGTCAAATTAAGTCCAACCAGCCATTAAGGCGGTAAAAAGATTTGTCCATGAACCTGCCATATAGGCGGTCAGAAAGTCTAATTACCAGCCGACCAATCTGGCGGTATCCTTTTTAAGTCAATATTTTAAATAGTGAATATTTGTATTCAAAATAGCAATAGTAAAAGAATTACCTTTCACCATAGCTGGGGAAGTTACCTCCTCATGTAAATAGTAAAAACTGTAAAAAGTAAAAAACAAATAAATTACTATTACTACAAAACGTAATTAAAATTAATTACAAAACTAAAAAAAACTAAAAAACAAAAAATTAAAAAGAAATTAATGAGAGAAACTCTCTCTTTACATCAAAGAGATGAGAGAGAGTGGTACAACAAATTCTGAAATTTGAAGCAGAATTTATAGGCGCGGGTAGGCTTCCAGCGTCGCTACGCCAGCTTCTGTCGATGTGGCATGCTCATGTTCATCGGTTTACAGATTCTGGAGAAACTGATAAGGTGACACGTGGCGAGGTAGTTGGGCTTCAACTATTGTGACACGTGGTGGCTTCTGATTGGTCGATGAGATTATTATCCACCACGTGTCAGATAAGGATTAGATACTCAATGATTGATGCTGATGTGGTTGATGATATGGCGACAAATGGGAAAGAGACTGTCGGCACCATAGAATTGCGACACATGTCACAGCGCATATTAGCAGATCGACTGTGATGGTGACACGTGGCACGTCGTACGTTAGCAAAATCAAACTTTTCTCAGATTCTGATTTGTGGACCCGGCGCATGTTAGCATTGTTCGGCGCACGTTAGACGTCGTGACGCTGAAGGTCTTGGCGTCACGACGCGAGAAAATTACCAAAATGCCATTTTCGTCTAATTTTCACTGTTTTTGTCCAAATCACCTCTAGAATGTCCTGAAACTTTATTTAGCTACAAAATAACACAAAACACATAAAAATATTCACAAAACTCAAGAAACTATATAAAAATATTAGGTTAAATGGGTGGGAAATAGTGATAAATTTACCACTCATCAATACTCAGGCAAGTGTAATAGGAGGTTGTGTTTTACTGATGATACGGGAAACAGCTTCGCTATGGATAGACCCCCTCGGAATTCTATTGGTAGTATGACTATGTGTCTATGGAAATCTGAAATCAGGGTAGGTGTATTTGGTCTTAACCTGAGACTTGCACCGCTAATACTTACGACAATCCATATACTTTGGTTGTGGTCGTCCAGGACTTTAACAGGTTTTGTGTACGCCTCTGCTGGGTATATGAGAATCGTAGTGTGTTTGGTGTGATGTCAAGACAAAAGTGTCACTCCAGTGATATGGAGATGATGATCGCACAGAGATACAGAACTGGTTCTCTAAAATGATTGCAACTGTCGGGATAATATGACTTGGTCATGATTATCCGATAATAAAGAGACTAGTTGTTTATTATCCGATATATGCTTTGTATGGGGCAGACATTTTACCAGCCCCAGGCCTTGCATGTGATTATTCGATACTGGATCGAAATACGCAATACCAACGCCTGATATAGATCCTTATTCCTGTAAGTATATTTCTAGAGAATTGGGTAGGCATGGCGCTTTGCTAGAAGCCAACCTTGTCTTATAAATCGGTAAAAACGTAGTACTTGGTACTTATGTGTTCGGATAGTCCGACGACCGTATTTACTGCCAACATATCCGGGGATCTCATGGGTCACTTCCTGAAGATTCACCGATGACGTATGACTCACACTTTTATTAATCTGGGATTAATAAGATGAGAGAGAAAATTAATCTAGGATTAATTGCGGAGATATTTTATCTGGGATAAAATATCATTGAAGAGAGATAACTATTAATTTGGAATTAATCAATAAATTAATATATTAGATATATTAAACGAAATTGGATTTCGACGCGGAATTAAAATTAGATTTTAATTCGGTCGAACGAGTTAATTTAGAATTAATTCGTTAGGGACATGAATAGTGATTTCGCTAGGCAAATTCATTTAATTGCGTCGTAACGGAAAATTCATTAATTTGGAATTAGCGAACCCGAGCCCGAGTGTGTTTGTTAGCGCATTCGCATTTTGAATTCGAGCGCGGCACGCAAGTCACATCAATCGTCAAATCGCTAGTCGCATCAAGCGTCAAATCACATGTCACTTTGAGTGATGTGACAATTTGATTGATTGATGTGATCGATTGATTTGATTGATTGATGGGATTTGATGTTTGTGGTTGTAAGCTTTAATTAAGATTGACTTTTTTGAAAATAAATGGAACATGTTTATTTGTTTTTGGAAAACAAATATATAATACACATTTTTTGTAAAACCACACAACTCTCTCTATCTCTCATCTCACTCTCTCTCGCCCACTTAGGGCATTTTCTTCACTATTTTTGCTGGGTAAAAACCATGAGATAGGGAAGCTAAAAGTCATGATTTTGTGGCAATATCGGGAGTGCTAGCACAATACGAAGTCATGCGAAGGTGATAGGGAAGTCCACCCATCCATAGCCGAAACCAGTGAGCTTGGAGCAGTCCACTACCGTGACAGTAAGGAGGCAGAAAACTCGTTTTTGTCTTCAACCGCGTCGCTCAACCGATCGATGTGAGTATTCCACAACTCCTCGATTGTATTCGTACATGTTTGATGCTTTGTAATCGATCCTCGTGGCCGTAGAACTCCAACAATTGGTATCAGAGCGATTGAAAAGCATGAAATTTGATTAGGGCTTAAAATTTGGGTAAATTGATTTTGAGCATGAATTAATAATTTGTTTGATTGAATATGCTTAATTGATGTTGAACTGAAGATTGATTGGATCAATTTCAAGAAATTATGTTTGGAACATTTTTCCCCAATTTTATTGTGTTGGCCGAATGTCAACCTTGCCATATTGTCTTGGAATTTTTGATTTTTGATCATTGGATGTGTTGGAAATCATTCGAGAATGTTGATTTATGTCGATTGTGGATTTAATTGGATTGAAACCGAATCGGACACTAATATCCCCAAATTACCGAGAGTAGTAAAGCATGAAAATGGGTTTGATTTTTGTTAAATTGTGTTGGACATGATTTAATGTTAATGAGCATGATTAATTGTATAAATTGATGTTTTAGAAATGTTAATTTTGGTGATTAATCATGATATGCACTTTGTTTAATTAAATTAAGAAATTGGATTTTTGGAATTTAATTAATTGGGCCTTAAATTGGATTTGGGCTTGTTATGTTGTAAATGGGCTAATTGGGCTTGGTTGTACCAAGTTGGGTTTAGGAAAAATTGGTTGGATGCAATTGGGCCCAAACCGCTTCCATAAAGCCCAAATGCGACTTAATGAACCTTTAAAGTTTAATTGGGCCTAATGGGCCTAAATTGATTTCTGGGCATATAGGGAAACTCCCGGATTGGACTTTGGTTATTGGGTTTGACCCTAGTTGACCAAAAGTCCACGCCTTAAGAAATTAATTAAAAGCCCATTGGACTTTAATTAAATAAACATTGGACGTTAATCGGACTTTGAGACCCGTAACGATTAAATTTGGAATTTAAGTCATAAGGTTCGTTAAAAAAAGTGTAATATTTAATTTGGAATTAAATAATGAATTAGAATTAAATACAAATTGAATTGGATTTAATTTTGTAGTTTAATTTAATTCGAGAATTCGTACTTTGGTACTTATTCGCAAAACGAGTTTGACTCGAACAAAATCAAATCGTTGTTTGAACATTGGATGGTCAGAAATTATCAGATTAATTAATTTGCTTTGATTGATTGATTGATAACATGCTTGTGTGAATACATGGTTACGATGTATGAATAATGTATATCGGATAGATATTAGATGGGTGGGGCAATTTTAGAAATTGTAATAAATTTGATTTATTAATTGGACCTGCGTGTCCATCCTTATTACCTCCTTATTCTGTATATTCTCTTCTCACTATTCCCATCAATGTAAATGAGGTTTCTTTAGAAGTGTGGTGGAACAGGTAGAAGTAATACCTGTGCTAGCGGGAGAGAGCCAGGAAGAGATTTGATCTAGGATCAATGTGTAAAGTATCCATCCGCATATCATTATTATTTTATTCATATGTGCTTTATTATATGTTTAGAATGCATGTTTAAGGGTGTATGATGATGAGACCTTAACAAAGATAATAAATTGGTTGCCAATTTGCACTCGAAAAAAACCATCGCAATGTATTAAGCATTTTTCCTTCCAATGAGTGATTCTCACTCATGATACGAGACTGGCATTGGCTTGTTAGCCAAAGTCAATGCCTTTGTCCGTCGAGGATGTGTTTGAATCACGAGTGTTTTGTTCATATCGGTGTCTTGTCCAAATTATGGTTTGATGGCCAAAGTCAAGACCACTTCTTGCCCATCGACATTGATTATGAAGTTTTCCATGGTCAATGGGTCGCGCTTGACTGGGATCACTAAGTTTTTTGTGCCAAAGCCAATGCTTAGTTGATTCAGAGGAAAAAGGGTAGGCAATATATTGGATATATTGGCTTATATAAGATATATATTTCGGACTTGGAAGTCCCCCTACCAGGTCTAGGAATTGGATGGGATCCAATCGATCTTAGAGATATACCTATTTAATTATCATACAATTTGTTGGCCAAAGTCAAGACTGTGTGATATTTAACGGGATCCTAGCCCACTAGGAAACACGGTTTCCCGAGTACTCGATAGAGGGTTAGAGGCTCGCTGAAAAATAGTGGGAGGCAAGAATTAAATTTGAAATATTCGTTTAATTACTTGCCATACGCACTCAAATCAAATATCATTCGTCGTTATATTAAATGTTAGTTGGACTAATATTTAAATTTTTGTTTTATTAAATAGTTGGACTATATTCAAACTATTCATTTATAGTTGATTATATAATTGGATTATAATAATCAATATATTTGATTTAATTAAATTATAGTTGATTAAAATAGTTGGACTATAATAATCATTATAATAAATAGTACCTATAATCGTTGATTAAATAGTTGAACTATTAGAATCAAGATAAAACTGAAAGATTGACATTTAAAACATAATCGTAGGGAAAATGTATTTAAATGGTTTAATTTTCAAATTGGGAAAATTTCAGGATGGTCCTGGAAACTAATAAGTTATTTTATTTGATAAAATGACATATTAGGCTTAAGCCCGGAGTTGAGCAAATAAGAAGAGCATGATCTTTGGAAGATTCATAATAATGATAACTTAAGTGCTTAATCCATTAAGCTTGTCGCAGTGGACTCCTTAATTTATGAATCAGAACTAAGGATTAGATCCTTATAGTATGATAATGAAATTGAAGGATCTTCATAGATCTATACATAGATCTTAGAAGTACTAAATTGTAATAAAAAAACTCTTGGAGAGTTAATGACTATTCTGAAGGAGACAAAGTCAAACTTTGCAATAAGGCAAGTATCGCAAGGCGCACCTTACTTCAATATTCTAGAAACCCGAGGCTTGGCCAAAGGCTACTAGACTGTGAAAAAGGGCAAAGGCATAATCATTATAATCTTCTGGGAAGATAAATGACATATCCCAAAATGTTTGCCTAAATTATGGCAAACGGGATCGCGGAAGCGTGACTGCCGTTTAGACAAAGCAGACATGAAGGAATTGAAGATGAGCAAGGCTCTGACTTCAAATAAGTTTGTCAACATTATGTTCACTACTAGTATTAAAATTGGATTTTAAATACTTAGTGTGGTACATAAAATATATGTATTGATGTTCAGAATCTGTTTTGACAAGATACTGACTTCATAGAGATTTATCTGCGAATTGTAAACGGGAAGAAAGTCGTTGTTTTAACCGTAGATACCTAATTTTAGGATCTACCTCGGGTATGTACCTAAATTTGTAAACTGTTATAATGTAACTAGTTTGACTAGAAACATTATATCTATATCAGTGTTTAATCCGTTGCGGATAAACCTTTATATTCTAGAACACTAAAGTGTTTATTTTATAAAGATGATATTGAGATAAACACATTAGATGTGAATAAAGCATTATATTTTGAATATAAATAAATCTAAAAAAATATAACATGACAAACAAATAGCTCAAACTGATTTGATCAGAAGAAACTAAATTGGGGACTGTTGTCAGGAACAAAATTAAACAAGAATCGTATATCCACACTTTTGAAGAGTGGGTACGCGGACTGTTTTGATTCCAATCAAATAACGTCTACGAATCTCGTTTATTAGGTAAAGTACCTAAAACACTATTTACTTGGTAAATATGCCAGTGCCACCGATCTGTTAGCCATAGTTCATAGTGAAGCAAGTGCGCCTTAAAGTTATGGTTATGTGTTTCTTTTAAAGAACACAAATCAGAAACTTATTCTCTATTTCCTCTCTTCCATCTCTCGGTCTTGGACCATTTCTTCTTCAAAATTCTGCAAATGCCGAGACATGAATGAGAGCAAGGGAAATTTTCCCGGCAAATTTTCGGAGTGCTAGCACTCTTTAGGAGTCGTATGAAGGTGATAGGGACCCACCCGTTTTCTGGAGTCACAACACAAGCTGGCTGGAAGGATCACCATGGCCGAATTTTGGATGAGCAAAAATGCCCATTCACCGTGAGCACCTTGAGAGGAAAATAATTTTTTGTGTTCTCGCATCGCATACCGACCAATATAAGTATGTTTCCCCGCATTCTCGTTGAGTATTCACATGGTTTCTTTCTTGAATTGATCCTTGGGCTAGAGAAACCCAACAATGGTATCCAAGAGACATTTAGCATCAAACTTGATTAGGGTCAAAAAGATTGGTAAATTGAATTTGAGCATGTTTGAGTGAAATTAATGTTTGAGCATGTTTGTAAGACTGACTGAGAGTTTTTTTGTGATCAATTTTGTGAAAATTGGATTGGATCAATTTTTCCCACAAAATTCTAGGCTTGGCCGAGAGGTACATGTGTTAGACATTATGTCCCATAGCGTCACTGTTTGTAAATGATATTGTATTATTGTACAAAATTAACTATGTGATAATGAAATTGCCTTTTGCCGTTTTGTAATATTATTTACTTTGACTAATAAATGGCGAAAGTCCATATGATTAATACTGGATTGAGATGATATGAGACAGTATCAATCTATAAAGTTTAATCATTAAATATCCCTAGTCGGAGTATTATCGAGATTGGACATCGATAATGCGGAATAGACTAGTATTGCGCTTGTGCACGTTGTGAGGGCACAACAGCATAGTTCTCATATATTTAAGTATTGGATACTTATGCAAGTGCAATAGGAGGTTGTGTTTTACCGATGGTACGGAAAACAGCTTCGCTCTGGATAGACCCCGCGGAATCCCATTGGTAGTATGTCTGCGTGTCTATGGGAGGCCGCATCAGGGTAGGTGTATATGGTCTTAACCTGAGACTTACATCGCTAGTACTTGCGACAATCGGTAAACTTTGGTTTTGGTGGTTGGGGACCCTAACCGGTTCTGTGTACACCTCTTCTGGGTTTATCGAGAATCGTAGTGTACTGGATGTGATGTCAAGATGGAAGTATCGCTTCAGACATATGGAGGTGATGATCACGCAGGACACAGAACTAGTACTCTATAAAAGGTTGCAACCGTCGGGACAATATGACTAGGTCAGGATTGTCTGATTTAAAGAGACTAGCTGTTTGATGTCCGATATATGTTTCGTACGGGGCAGACACATCTCCAGCCCCAGGCCTAGCATGTGATCATCCGATACTGGATCGATGTACGCAATACTACGGTATACTACGCTTGATATAGATCTTATATTCCTATAAGAATATTTCTGGAGAATTGGGTAGGCATGGCGCTTTGCTAGAAGCCAACCTTGTCTTGTGAATCGGTAAGAACGTAGTACGAGGTACGTGCGTGTTCGGATTATCCGACGACCGTATTTACTGCCAACATATCCGGAGATCTCTTGGGTCGCTTCCTGAAGATTCACCTATGATATTTGATTCGAACTTAATTAATCTTGGATTAATTGCGGAGAAACTTTATCTCGGATAAAGTGCCTTATTTAGAGAGAGAGAACGATTAATTTGGAATTAATCGATAAAATTATTATATTCGATATAATAATCGAAATTCGATTTCGACGCGAAATTAAAATTAGATTTTAATTCGGGCATACGAGTTAATTTAGAATTAATTCGTTAGCGACGTAAATAATAATTTCGCTAGGCGCGATTATTTATTTAAATTCGATTTAATAACGTCGCGACGTAAGTTCGGTATTTCGGAAATATCGAACCCGAACGCGTGAGTGCACGTGGGCCCACTTTCATTTGGAAACGTGTGGGGCCCACATGACACATGTCATTATATGCATTATTTTATTGATGATGCATTGCATGGTGATAGTGTATATTACACTCAAATGTTATGCATGGAATTTGAGTGTTTGACACTCTAAGCCTTTGCATGGCTTGTGTCATAGATTTATTATTATTTAATAAATATTATGGCATAAATATAAATTGATTTTTGGTATCAAAATCAATTAAGAAATCTCTCTTCTCTCACTCACTCTTGACCGAAAACTGCATGCATTTTGGTCTTCATCTTCTTCAAATTTGGTTGCCAAAGCTTGAAGAAAAGTTGATGTTTGGAACATGCAAGGCTAGCACCTTCAAGGGATCAAAAGAGGTGATAGGGAAACCATCATAGAGCAAGGAATACACAAGCTTGGAGCTTTCCTCTTCTTGTCTTCCTTGGCCGAACCTAATCTACCTTGGAGCTTCCATCTTGGCTTGATCTTTCTTCATCACAAGAGATTGTAAGTATGATTCCGCCATACTTCATCTTTATATATATTCTTTGTTGTATTTCATGTATGCTTAATCTTTCCTTGGGACATATTATAGAAACCAACAATGGTATCATTGAGCCATGGTTAAGCATGAAATACTTTAGGTTAAAATTTGATAAAATTGGTTGAAGCATGTTCTTGTGAAATTTGATGAATAAGTATGCTTGCATGTATATAGAATGATGTTATATGGAATCAATTTTATGAAAAATGCATTGGATGATTTTTCCCCAAAATTTTGACCTTGGCCGAATGGTGTGACAAAATTGATTAAAGCATGTTCTTGTGAAATTTGATTAATAAGTATGCTTGCATGTATATAACATGATGTTATATGGAATCAATTTTATGAAAAATGCATTGGATGATTTTTTCCCCTCCCCCAAATTCATGCCTTGGCCGAATGTGTTTTGCTACTTGGAGTGGATTGAAATTTTGTGTTTAAGATCATTGGATGACTTAGAACGTGTACGGGACGTAGATTAATAATTCAATCGGATTGAAAAACAAATCGACACAAAAAACTCACCTTGGCCGAATACATAGGACATGTAAAGGAGTTGATTTTTGTTAAAATTAATGTTGGACATTTATTTTGAAAATTGATGATTAATAAATTAAATGGGTATTTTTGAAATATTTGGTTTAATATATTAATCTTGGTATTACACTTTAATTAATTGGACTTTAATGTTTGGAATATTAAAATTTAATTAATGGGCTTTAATAATTTAATTGGGCCTTATGGGCTTAAAATTGGTTTTATGGCACTTAAGGGTGATTCCTTATTTGGGCTTGGTAATTGGGTTTGACCCACATTGACCAAAGCCCAAGCCTTAATAAATCAATTCTAAGCCCATTTGACTTGAATTAAATTCAACATTGGATGTTAGTTGGGCTTTGAGACCCAATAGGATTAGATTTAGAATCTAAGTCTTTAAAGCATATTAAAAGTGTAAACATTTAATTTGGAATTAAATAATTGAATTAGTATTGAATACGAATTAAATTAGATTTAATAAGTAGTTCGATATAATTCGCGAATTCGTACCTTATGTACTTATTCTCAATCGAGTTGGACTCGCACAAATCAAACCGTTGTTTGAACATTGGATGATCACTTAACAAAGACTAATTAATTGGATTAGATTGGTTGTAAAAACATGTCTTGTTTGAATATATATGTATGTGATGAATGAATAGTGTATATCGGATGGATATTAGAAGGGAAAGGGTAATTTTAGAAATTATTGTAAATTTGGAATTTATAAATTGGACCTGCGTGTCCAGCCTTATCTCTTTATCTCTTTGTATTCTCTTCTCACCTAATTCCCCTCAATGTAAATGAGGTTTCTCTTATTGTATTATGTAATTGGGTAGTAGTAGAATAGTGCTAGCGGGGAGAGGAAAGGGAGTGATTTGTTCTAGGAACAAGTTGTTTATATATCCATCCGCATATCACTATTACTTTACTTTACGCGCTTTATGATGTTTTAGAAGCATGCTTAAGGGTGTATGATGATGAGACCTAACAAAGATAAATTAATTGGTTGCCAATTACGCGAAAATCCCTCAAACAATATTAAGGCAATTTTCCTTCCGTTGAATGATTCTTTCTCAAGATCCGAAATTGGCATTGGTTTGTTGGCCAAAGTCAAGACCTTTGTCAATTGAGGATGTGTTTGAATCATGAGAGTTTTGTTCCACATCGGTGTCCTGTCCAAGTGTGATTTGTTGGCCAAAGTCAAGATCACTTCTTGTCCATCGACATTGATTACGAAATTTTCCTTGTCAATGGGTCCCGCTTAACTGGAATCATTAGGTTTGTTGTGCCAAAGCCAAGGCTTAGTTGATTCAGAGGAAATGGTTAGGAAAATGTATTGGATACATTGACATATGTATTAGATATATATGTTTCGGACTTGGATGTCCACCTAACCGGATCTAGGAATTGGATGGGATCCAATTGATCTTCGAGATCTACCTAGTTAAATATCATACAACTTGTTGGCCAAAGTCAAGGTTGTGTGTTATTTAACGGGATCCTAGCCCACTAGGAAATTAGATTTCCCGAGTTGTCTACAGAGGGTTAGAAACTTGAAGAAAATAGTGGGAGGCTATTATTGAATTTGCAATTTCGTTCAGATACTTAGCCTTACGCGTCTTTCAAAATTATTTCGTCAATATTTTAATAATTAGTTGGACTAATATATTGTTATTTTTTTTAACAGTTTGACTGTACCCATAACATCGTTGACTTTATAGTTGGACTATAGTTGTCAAGATGACTGGCAAAGGTAATATCCGCGACATAATCATGAGTGATAATGTCTTCAAAGGGACAAACTTTGCCGACTGGGAAATGAACCTCAAGATAGTGCTTGGGGCTGAGAGGATACTGTATACTATTCAGAGACCTCTCCCGCCTAAACCCACTGAGCCACTGGAGCTAGAGTTATGGAAGACTCATAGTGATGATTGTGACCAAGCTCAGTCAGTTATGCTAGCTGCAATGACCCAGCATTTCAGACGCCAGAATAGGGACTTGGATCCCTATAACATGATGGCAAGATTGCGTGATCTTCACCGCACCAATAAGCGGATGAAGAGGTACGAGCTAGTAAGGAAACTCTTCCGCTCCCGGATGACAGATGGCGCATCAGTTGAAGCCCACGGGACTCAAATGATCGCCGATATTGATGAGTTGGCCAATATGGGAATAGTCTTGGAGGCTGAGCTGACTATAGATATGATCTTGCAGTCACTTCCTGATACTTGGAAACAAATCATAGTCAACTATAAGTTGATGGATACAGATGACACTCTTGGAGAGCTGTTATCTATCTTGAAGGAGTCCGAAAGGGAACTCCTAAAGGGGAGCAAGCGCGAGGCGCATTTTGCATCGACCTCTCATGCGCCAAAGGGTGGCCCCAAGGCAATTGGAGGTGCAAGGAAGAAGAAGTTCAAGAAAAAGGCAAAGGCAAGTTGACAGTGGCTTCTAGGAAGCCAAAGGACAAATCTCACGACATCTGCCTCAACTGCGGCAAGAGGGGTCACTGGAAACGTGACTGCCGAATGGGCAAAGGGCAAGGAGGATATCAAGGATGGCAAGGCTATCGCTTCTCTGTATGTTTGTTATTGAGATAAATATGAATACTTCTAGTTTTAAAAATTGGATTTTTGATTCTGGTTGTGGTGCTCATATTTGTACTGATGTGCAGGATCTGCAGGATAGCAGGGTGCTGGCATCCGGGGAGATGGATCTACGGGTTGGAAACGGAACACCAGTTGCTGTTTTGGCCGTAGGGACTTTTGTTTTAGAACTGCCCTCAGGGCATGAACTTAAACTTTTGAACTGTTATTTTGTACCTAGTTTAACTAGGAATATTATATCTGTATCCTTGTTAACCCAGCAGGGTTACACTTTTGTATTCAGGAACACTGGGTGTTATTTATATAAAAATGATGCAGAAATTTGCACAGCTGTTGCAAATAACGGTCTTTATATTTTGAATATAAATAAATCTCCTAAAATGACAAACAAAAGGCTCAAAAGAAGTAATCTAAAAGATGAAGCTTATATGTGGCATTGTCGTCTGGGACACATCAACAAGACTCGCATATCCACACTTTCGAAGAGTGGGTACTTGGACGAATTTGATCCCAATTCATATGACGTCTGCGAATCTTGTCTTTTAGGCAAAATGCCTAAATCACCTTTTAGCGGTAAAGGTGAACGTGCCACAGAACTGTTGGCTCTTGTTCATACTGACGTATGCGGGCCCATGTCTAGCCAGGCTAGAGGTGGATTTCACTACTTCGTAACCTTTACAGATGATGCATCTCGTTACGGTTATGTGTATCTTATGAGACACAAGTCGGAAACTTTTGAGAAATTCAAAGAGTTTCGACACGAAGTGGAAAAAAAACAGGGAAGAGTATTAAGACATTACGGTCAGACCGTGGTGGCGAATACTTAAGTTATGAGTTTCACAAGATTACTTGAAAGAATATGGTATTCTTTCACAGTGGACTCCTCCTGGAACACCGCAATTAAACGGTGTGTCCGAACGGAGAAACCGCACCTTGTTGGACATGGTAAGGTCAATGATGAGTCGCACTGAGCTACCAATATCCTTCTGGGGATACGCATTAAACAGTGCTATACTTATTTTGAATAAGGTACCGTCGAAGTCTGTTGAACAGACTCCATATGAGATATGGACAGGAAGGAAACCAGGTTTCTCTTTCCTGAAGATTTGGGGATGCTGGGCATATGTTAAACGTTTGGAAGGTACCAAACTTGAACCCAAATCTGATAAATGCCTTTTCGTAGGATATCCTAGGGAAACCAAAGGATATTACTTCTATCACCCACAAGAGAACAAAGTATTTGTTGCTCTACATGCGGTTTTCCTTGAGAAGGAATTCCTAAATGCAGTGGTAAGTGGGAGGAAAGTAGAACTCGATGAAGATCGTAGTGATACTGTTCCTGGCAATGAATCAACGACGGAACATGAACAGACCATCCGGGATGAGTCTGTACCACAAACTTCACATACACAAGGACCGCGTAGGTCGGAGAGAGTCAGAACAGTACCTGAGAGGTATGGGTTCCTGATCTCACCTAATGTAGATATTAATCTTATTGAGGATAATGAGCCGGCTACGTATGAGGAAGCGATACAAAATATCGATTCCGCTTTATGGCAAGAAGCCATGAAGTCCGAGATGGATTCCATGTACGCCAACCAAGTTTGGACACTGGTTGATGCACCAGAAGGCGTGAAGCCTATTGGATGCAAATGGATCTTCAAGAAGAAGACCGACATGGATGGCAACGTACAAACGTACAAAGCTAGGCTTGTAGCGAAGGGGTATCGTCAACAATATGGTATTGATTATGACGAAACCTTCTCACCCGTTGCCATGATTAAATCCATTCGGATAATGCTTGCAATAGCTGCATATTTCGATTACGAGATATGGCAGATGGACGTTAAAACCGCTTTCCTTAACGGAAACCTTTTGGAGGATGTTTATATGCAACAGCCTGACGGTTTTATCGTACCTAGACTTGCAAACAAGGTTTGTAAGTTAAATCGATCCATTTATGGATTGAAGCAAGCATCACGGTCATGGAATCAGCGTTTTGATGAGATCATAAGGAATATGATTTCGTGCAAAACGCAGATGACCCTTGTGTATACAAGAAGGTTAGTGGGAGAGCACTTACTTTTATTGTCCTTTATGTCGACGACGTATTGCTTATAGGCAATGACATTCCCATGCTGACGTCGGTGAAAGCTTGGCTTTCATTAAAATTCTCCATGAAAGATCTGGGAGAAGCAGCCTTTATTCTTGGAATAAAATCTACCGGGATAGATCTAGAAAGCTGCTTGGACTCTCCCAGAGTACATACATTGATAAAGTGTTGAAGCGATTCAACATGGAACAATCCAAGAGGGGATTGGTTCCAATGGTACGAGGTACCTCTCTGTCTAAAGACATGTGTCCTAAGACTCAGGAAGAGAGGGACAACATGAGTCGGATACCGTTCGCCTCGGCAGTCGGATCGATCATGTATGCCATGATATGTACACGACCTGATGTCTCATATGCTTTGAGCATGTGCAGTCGCTATCAGGCCGATCCAGGTGAAGGTCACTGGATAGCAGTTAAGAACATCCTTAAGTATCTTAAACGAACTAAGGATGCTTTCTTAATTTATGGAGGTGGAGAACTTGCGGTATCTGGGTATACCGATGCAAGTTTCCAAACCGACAAGGATGACTACAAGTCGCAATCCGGGTACATTTTTTGTTTGAATAACGGAGCAGTGAGCTGGAAATCTTCCAAGCAAGATACTGTTGCCGATTCAACAACAGAAGCGGAGTACATCGCTGCATCTGAAGCAGCAAAGGAGGCAGTTTGGATCCGAAAGTTCCTAATCGGATTAGGGGTAGTTCCGTTAGCAGCTGAGCCCGTTCCATTGTATTGTGACAATAACGGGGCTATAGCACAGGCTAAGGAACCAAGGTCTCATCAAAGGTCCAAGCATGTTCTTCGACGTTACCATCTGATTCGGGAGATTATACATCGTGGCGATGTAAAGGTCGAGAAGGTCACATCAGATGACAACATTGCAGATCCGCTGACGAAGGCTGTTCTTCAGCAAGTTTTTTGAACGACACATACATAGTTCGGGTATTAGATGCTTGAGTGACTGGCTATAGGCCAAGTGGGAGATTGTTAGACATTATGTCCCATAGCGTCACTGTTTGTAAATGATATTGTATTATTGTACAAAATTAACTATGTGATAATGAAATTGCCTTTGCCGTTTTGTAATATTATTTACTTTGACTAATAAATGGCGAAAGTCCATATGATTAATACTGGATTGAGATGATATGAGACAGTATCAATCTATAAAAGTTTAATCATTAAATATCCCTAGTCGGAGTATTATCGAGATTGGACATCGATAATGCGGAATAGACTAGTATTGCGCTTGTGCACGTTGTGAGGGCACAACAGCATAGTTCTCATATATTTAAGTATTGGATACTTATGCAAGTGAATAGGAGGTTGTGTTTTACCGATGGTACGGAAAACAGCTTCGCTCTGGATAGACCCCGCGCGGATCCCATTGGTAGTATGTCTGCGTGTCTATGGGAGGCCGCATCAGGGTAGGTGTATATGGTCTTAACCTGAGACTTACATCGCTAGTACTTGCGACAATCGGTAAACTTTGGTTTTGGTGGTTGGGGACCCTAACCGGTTCTGTGTACACCTCTTCTGGGTTTATCGAGAATCGTAGTGTACTGGATGTGATGTCAAGATGGAAGTATCGTCAGATGGATACAGATACAGAATAGTATGATACACGCAGGACACAGAACTAGTACTCTATAAAAGGTTGCAACCGTCGGGACAATATGACTAGGTCAGGATTGTCTGATTTAAGAGACTAGCTGTTTGATGTCCGATATATGTTTCGTACGGGGCAGACACATCTCCAGCCCCAGGCCTAGCATGTGATCATCCGATACTGGATCGATGTACGCAATACTACGGTATACTACGCTTGATATAGATCTTATATTCCTATAAGAATATTTCTGGAGAATTGGGTAGGCATGGCGCTTTGCTAGAAGCCAACCTTGTCTTGTGAATCGGTAAGAACGTAGTACGAGGTACGTGCGTGTTCGGATTATCCGACGACCGTATTTACTGCCAACATATCCGGAGATCTCTTGGGTCGCTTCCTGAAGATTCACCTATGATATTTGATTCGACTTAATTAATCTTGGATTAATTGCGGAGAAACTTTATCTCGGATAAAGTGCCTTGTTTAGAGAGAGAGAACGATTAATTTGGAATTAATCGATAAAATTATTATATTCGATATAATAATCGAAATTCGATTTCGACGCGAAATTAAAATTAGATTTTAATTCGGGCATACGAGTTAATTTAGAATTAATTCGTTAGCGACGTAAATAATAATTTCGCTAGGCGCGATTATTTATTTAAATTCGATTTAAATAACGTCGCGACGTAAGTTCGGTATTTCGGAAATATCGAACCCGAACGCGTGAGTGCACGTGGGCCCACTTTCATTTGGAAACGTGTGGGGCCCACATGACACATGTCATTATATGCATTATTTAATTGATGATGCATTGCATGGTGATAGTGTTATTACACTCAAATGTTATGCATGGAATTTGAGTGTTTGACACTCTAAGCCTTTGCATGGCTTGTGTCATAGATTTATTATTATTTAATAAATATTATGGCATAAATATAAATTGATTTTTGTATCAAAATCAATTAAGAAAATCTCCTTCTCTTCTCACTCTTGACCGAAAACTGCATGCAGTTTTGGTCTTCATCTTCTTCAAATTTGGTTGCCAAAAGCTTGAAGAAAAGGTTGATGTTTGGAACATGCAAGGCTAGCACCTTCAAGGGATCAAAAGAGGTGATAGGGAAACCATCAAGAGCAAGGAATACACAAAGTTTGGAGCTTTCCTCTTCTTGTCTTCCTTGGCCGAACCTAATCTACCTTGGAGCTTCCATCTTGGCTTGATCTTTCTTCATCACAAAGATTGTAAGTATGATTCCGCCATACTTCATCTTTTATATATATTCTTTGTTTATTTCATGTATGCTTAATCTTTCCTTGGGACATATTATAGAAACCAACAACATGTGCCCTAATGTCATGATTTTTGTGTTTTTTATCATTGTTATGAGTTTGGAAACATTGGTAATGTGGATTGTGGATTTATTGGATTGATAGAATCGGATATAAAAACCCCTAAAATGCCGGGAGACAAAGAAAGCATGAAATGATTGATTTTTTTATTAAAATGTGTTGGACATGTTTTGATGAAAATGAGCATAATTAATTGTAACAAATGGTGTTTTATGAAAATGGTAATTGGGTATTAAATTATGGCATACACTTAGTTATTTGATTAATGAACTTTGGAATTTGAAATTTAAATTATTGGACTTTTTTGGAATTGTGCCTTAAAAGTTTTAATTGGGCTTAATGGGCTTGGTTGTACCAAAATTGGGTTTAGGCTAAATTGGTTGGATCCAATTGGGGCCCAAAACCTTATCCACAAAATCCAATTATGACTTAATGGACCTTTAATTTAATTGGGCCTAATGGGCCAAAAATTGGTTTCTTGGCAATAAGGGTGTTTCCTTAATGAGCTTTGTATTTGGGTTTGACCCAATTGACCACAAGTCCATGCTTAGAAATTAATTACAAGCCCATTAGACTTTAATTAAATTAACATTGGATGTTAATCGGCTTTGAGACCCGTAACGATTATATTTTGAATCTAAGTCGCTAAAGGATCATTAAAAAGTGTAATATTTAATTTGGAATTAAATATCGAATTAGTATTAAATACAAATTGAATTGGATTTAATGTTGTAGTTTAATACAATTCAAGAATTCGTACTTTGAGTACTTATTCGCAAAATGAGTCGGACTCGCGCAAAATCAAATCGTTGTTTGAACATTGGATGGTCATTAATATTCAGATTAATTAATTGGATTAGATTGATTGATAACATGCTTGTGTGAATACATGAATGCGATGCATGAATAACGTATATCATATGAATATTAGATGGGTGGGGCAATTTTGGAAATTTTTGTAATAATTTAGAATTTATTAATTGGACCTGCGTGTCCAACATATTACCTCCTTACTCTTTGTATTTCTCTTGTCACCTATTCCCCTCAATGTAAATGAGGTTTCTTTAGAAGTGTTATGTAATCGGGTTAGAAGTAGAAGTTACTTGTGCGAGCAGGAGAGAGGAAAAGGAGAGATTATGTTATAGGAACAATGTCTTTAGTATCCATCCGCATATCATTATTATATTATTTATGCGCCTATTATGTGTTTAGAATGCATGTTTAAGGGTGTATGATGATGAGACTTTAACAAAGATAATTAATTGGTTGCCAATTACGCGAAAAACCCTCAAAACATATTAAGCGTTTTTCCTTCCATTGAGTGATTCTTACTCAAGATCTAAGACTGGCACTGGTTTGTTGGCTAAAGTCAAGGCCTTTGTCAGTCGAGAATGTGTTTGAATCATTAAGGCTTTGTTCCATATCGGTGTCTTGTCCAAGTTGTGATTTTTTGGCCAAAGTCAAGATCACTTCTTGTCCATCGACATTGATTACGAAGCTTTCCAAGGTCAATTGGTTCCGCTTAACTGGGATCACTATGTTTGTTGTGCCAAAGCCAAGGCTTAGTTGATTCGGAGGAAAAGGTTAGGCAATATATTGGATATATTGGCATATATAAGATATATGTTTCGAACTTGGATGTCCACCTACTAGATCTAGGAATTGGATGGGATCCAATTGATCTTAGAGATATACCTAGTTAATTATCATATAATTTGTTGGTCAAAGTCAAGATTGTGTGTTATTTAACGGGATGCTAGCCCACTAGGAAATAAGGTTTCCCGAGTACTCAACAGAGGGTTAAAGGCTCGCCGAAAAATAGTGGGAGGCAAGTATTAAATTTGCAATATTGTTTAGTTACTTGCCATACGAGCTCATTTAAATTTTTCATCAATAAATTAATTATTAGTTGGACTAATATTGAATCGTTATTTTAAATAAAACAGTTGGACTGTATTCAAACTATTTCAATTAATAGTTGATTTTATAATTGGATTATAGTAATCAATATAATAAATTTAAAACCAAATTAAATACAGTTGATTATATAGTTGGACTATAGTAATCATTATATTTAATAATTCCTAAAATCGTTGATTAAATAGTTGGACTAGTAGAATCAAGATAATTGAAAGATTAGTGTTTAAAACATAATCCTCGATGAAAATATTTTAAAGGACTTTAATTTTCAAATTGGGAATAAAAACTTCAAGATAGTCCTGAAAACTAAAAAGTTACTTTATTTGATCAAATAACATCTTAGGCCTAAGCCCGGAGTTAAGCAAATAGTATAACATGATATTTGAAATATTCTTGTGATGATAACTTTATTGCTTATTCCATTAGGCTTGCCACATTGACTCCTTAATTTCTTAATCAGAACTAAGGATTAGATCCTTAAAATATGATATTGAAATTGAAGGATCTTCATAGATCTATTCTTAGATCGTAGAAGTATTAATTGCAATAGTAAACTCTTGGAGAGTTAATGACTATGCTCAAGGAGACAAAGTCACAATTTACAATATGGCAAGAAGCGCAAAGCACATCTTACTTCGACATTCCAGAAGGCCAAGGCTTGGCCAAAGGCTTCTGAGATTTGGAAAAGGGCAAAGGCAAAATCATTATAATCTTCTAGGAAGACAAATGACATATCCCAAAATGTCTTCCTAAATTGTGGCAAATGGGATCACGGAAGCGTGACTGCCGTATGGACAAGGCAGACATGAAGGAAGTGAAGACGGGACAAGGCTCTGACTTCAAATATGTTTGTCATAAATATGTTCACTACTAGTATTAAAATTGGATTTTGATACTAAAAGTGGTACATAAATATGCATTGATGTGCAGAATCTGCTATTAGCAGGATACTGACTTCAGATTGAGATTTACCTACGAATCAGAAACGGGACGAAAGTCGATGTTTTGACCGTAGAATCCTAAGTTTAGGAACTACCCTACGGGTGTGTACTTAAATTAGGAGACTGTTATAGTGTAACTAGTTTGACTAGAAACATTATCTCTATATCAGTGTTTAATCCGTTGCGGATGTACCTTTATATCCTATAACACTAAAGTGTTTTATTTTATAAAGATGATATTGAGATAAATACATTAGATGTGAATAACATTATTTTTATTTTGAATATAAAATAAATCTCAAACATATAACATGGCAAACAAATAGCTCAAACTGAATTAATCAGTTAAAAACTTATATGTGGCATTGTTGTCTGGGACACAGTCAAACAAGACTCGTATACCCACACTTTCGAAGAGTGGGTACTAGGACATATTTGATTCTATTCAAATAAAGTCTATGAATCTAGTTTAAATGGGCAAATTACCTATAACACAATTTACTTGGTAAAATTGCAAATGCCACCGATCTGTTAGCCCTTGTTCATAGTGACGTAAGTGGGCCCATGTCTAGCTAGGCTAGAGGTGGATATGAATATTTCGTGACCTTTACGGATGTGGCATTGCATTATGGTTATGTGTTTCTATTGAAACACGAATCAGAAACTTTAAGAAAGTTTTGACACGAAATAGAAAAACAGATCGGCTAAAGTATTATACCATCACGGTTAGACCATCATGTAAAATATATAAGCAATAAGTTTCTCGAATACTTGAAAGAGTATACTATTCTTTCAAATGAGGACTCCTCCCGGAACACGTCAATCTGAAGGTGTGTCTGAACGGAGAAACCGAATTTTATTGGACATGATAAGGTTAATCATGAGTCGCTCTGAGCTACCATTTCCTTCAATGGATAAACATTAAACAGTCCAGAACTTATTTTGAAAAAGGTTCCATAAAAATCTGTTTGACAGACTTCATATTAGATATGAATAGGATAGAAACTAGGTTTTCTCATTCCTGAAGATTTGGGAATGCCATACATGTGTTTGGATGATACCAAACTAAAACCCAAATTGGATAAGTGCCTAATTGTAGGTTATCCTAGGATAACCAAAGTATAGTACTTATATAACTCACAAGAGAACAATGTAATTGTTGCTCACCATGCGGATTTTCCTAAGAGGAATACCTATATGCAGTGGTAAGTGGGAGGATAGTAAAACTCGATGAAAATCGGAGTAATACTGTCCTGGCACCGATTTCCTAATGGAACATAAATAGTTCATTAATGATGAAACTATACAATAATCTTCGAATACACAAGAAACGTTTAAGTCGGAGAGAGTCAGAAAATAACCTGGGGTATGAGATTCTGATCTCACCTCATAAAGATGTCAATCTTATGAGGAAACATAAACTGACTATGTATGAGGAAGTGATACAAGGTATCGACTCCCTATCATGGAAAAGTGTCATGAAATCCGAAATGGATTCCATGTAAACCTACTATGTTTGGACACTAGTTGATGTACCGTAACCCATTGTGCCTATTGGTACTATATAAGTCTTCAAGGAAGACATACATGGATGGCAACATACCAACGTACAAAGCTAGGCTTGTAGCGAAAAGGTATCGTTATCAACATTCTGTCGATTACAACGAAACCTTTTACCTATTACCATGATAAATCCATTTGGATAATTCTTGCTAATGCTGCATGTTTCATTTATGAAATATGGAAGCTGAACATCAAAATCGCTTTCCTTAAACAAAAACATTTTGGAGGATGTTTACAACATCCTGACGGTTTTATCGTACCCAAAACTAGGAAACAATGTTTGAAGGTTATTCGATCTATGTTTGGATTGAAGCAAGTTCTTGGAATTATCGTTTTGATGTTTCATAATGGTATATGATTTAATTCAAAATGAAAATGACTCTTGTGTAATAAGGAGGTTAGTGGGAGCGCACTGATTGTGACTGTCCTATATAATGATTTATTGTCATTTCTTGGAAAGCTTGGCTTTCATGAAATTCTCCGTAGAATTCTTGGGAGAAACAACTTTTATTCTAGGAATAAAGATCTACTATGCCAAATCTAAAGGTTGTTGACACTCTCCGAGAACTTGTACATTGAATAAATGTACGCGACCTGGTGTCTCATACGCTTTGAGCATATGAAGTCACAAACAGGCCAATCCTAATGATAGTCAGTGGATTGATGTTAAGAACATCATTTTGTATCTTAGAGGAACTAAGGATTCTTTCTTATTCTATGGAGAATGAGAACTTGAAGTGACTGGGTTTCACTGCTGCAAGTTTCCTAACCGATAAAGACGACTATAAGGCACAAAAAGGTACTATACAGTTTGAATAACGGAACAATGAGCTGGAAATCTTCCTAGCAAGATACTGTTACCGAATAAACAACAAATGCAAGTTATTGCTGCAGCTGAGGCAGCAATAGAAGCCATTTGGGTCGATAATAATCTAATTAGATTAGATGTAGTTCTGTTAGCAGCTGAGCTAGGCTTCAACGCAGGCTAAAGAATTAATGGTCTCATCAACGATTCAGATATATACTTCAATATTCATCAGATTCTTCGGTTCATACATCGTGGCGATGTGATGATCGAATAAATCACATCAGATGATAACATAGAAAATCCGCTGATGAAAGCTTTTCCTCAGCAGTTTGAGCGAACCGTACATAGTTCGGGTGCATGACACTTGAGTGACTGGCTATAGGCCAAGTGGGAGATTGTTGGACAATTATGACCCATAACATCATTATTTGTACAAATCATGGTGATGCTACAAAAATTAACTATGTGACAAATGAAATTGCTCTGTTATCATTTGTGATTAGATCACCAAGACGTATAAATGATGAAGGTCTATATGATAGTTCTGGATTGAGATGATATGAGACATATCAATCCACGATGTTTTAATCATTCAAATACCTAGTCAGAGTATTATCGATATTGGACATCGATAATGCGGAAAAAGACTAGTATTACACTTGTGCGCGTTGTGAGGGCATAACGGCATAGTTCTCATAAATTTGGGTATATGATACTCATGCAAGTGTAATAGGAGGTTGTGTTTACCGATGGTACGGAAACAACTTCGCTCTCGATAGACCCCTCAAAATTCTATTGGTAATATGATTATGTGTGTATGGATGTCCGAATCAGGGTAGGTGCATTTGGTCTTAACCTGAGACTTTCACCGCTAATACTTGCGACAATCAATATACTTTGGTTTTGGTCTTCCAGGGCTTTAACCGGTTCTGTGTACGCCTCTTCTGGGAATATTGAGAATAGTAGTGTATTGTGTGTGATATCAAGACAGAAGTATCACTCCAGTCATAGTGGAGATGATGGTCACATAGGATACGGAACTGGTTCTCTTATATGCTGCATCTATCGGGATATTATGACTAGGTCATGTATATCCGATTATAGAGACTAGTTACCAGAGTTCCGATATGTGCTTCGTACAGGGCAGACACAATTCCAGCCCAGGCCTAGCATGTGACATCTGATAATGGATCGCAATAGGCAATACTACGTATACTACGCCTGATATAGATCACTTATTCCTGTAAGGATATTTCTAGTGAATTGGGTAGGCATGGAGCTTTGCTATAAACCAACTTTGTCTTGTAAATCGGTAAAAAACGTAGTACTAGGTACGTACGTGTTCGGATAGTCCGACGACCGAATTTATGCCAACATATCCGGGGATCTCATGGGTCGCTTCCCGAAGATTCACCAATGACGTATGACACGCACTTTATTAATCTGGGATTAATTAGTTGAGAGAGAAAATTAATCTGGAATTAATTACCGAGATATTTTATCTGGGATAAAATATTATTAAAGAGAGAGAACGATTAATTTTGAAATAATCGATAAATTAATATATTTGATATATTAAACGAAATTATATTTCGATGCCGAATGAAATTAGATTTTAATTCGGGCAAACGATTTAATTAAAAATTAATTCTTTAGCGATGTGGATAGTAATTTTGCTAGGCATAATTATTTAATTACGTCGCAATGGAAAATTCGTTAATTGAATTAGCGAACCCCAGCCGGGAGTATTATTTACGGTGCACTCGTATTTTGAAATCAAGTGCGGCCATAAGTCACATCAAGCG
>SKCR01051407.1:0-37702 GCA_019454045.1 Zanthoxylum bungeanum
TTATCAATTATTTTTTGAACATACTATGAATGATGGAGAAATTAATGTATTTCGGATTATTGATGTTTTTATTATGCTGATATTCTGATTTTTTTTTTTTTTTTTTCGATTTTCAGATCGAGGGGCCCGTCTCGCTGCCTCGAGGAGGTCCGCCTCGCGCCTTTTCAAATGTCAGAGAAAAATCGCATCTCAATTTGTAGAATGCTTTACCATTTTATACTTTGTACATCTGATGAGATCTTAATTTGTTCTATATTAAGGCACTGTGGTTTGTGTTCACAGGATTATGGTATTGACTTGATGACCAAGATCGTCTGGTGAAATTCCAGTGGCAGCAAGTTTTGCCGGAACATGAATGTGAGTGAAACGTTCAAGCAGTAAGTACATTTCATTATGTTCTTGTTTTTGTGGTTGTGATTTTAGTTTGTTAGATGCACTTCTAGTTTTATTGAACTGGCTAGTTTGCTTGTGCGGTTGCATTATTCTGGAAGGCTGCCTTGTATACTGTAAAGTTTTCATTTCTTGAGATTCATGTACCTTTTGCTTCAGAACGGTTGTGGGTTTGTTAGATAATGAAAGAAAGTATTGAATTCACTCTGTGTCAATTTACAATGGTAAAGACCTATATATATAGGCTATATAGAAATCCAAAATAGAAAAAGAATCCTATAATAATAAACAATAATAATGAATATAGGAAATCTGCATCTAATAGGGAAATATAAAATTATGAATCGTAATGGTACTAGTAATTATATTTTGGATATTGATTCCATATTCTTTAATATTCCTTAACAGGGTTAGACCTTATATATACTCATGAAGAGTCTTCTCCATGGTGATTTAGGGTTTTTTTTTCCTGAAGTTGGAGGCCCGCCTGCTGTGAGAGAGATGACATATACACCGGCACATGATATATCATGGAACCATGGAAACTTTTTGGCATTGGTGACCTTTTAAGGGTTTAGTTTTTGTCATTTATTTTTTTCAAATAAGTTTACTTTATTGAATAGCGATTTACGATTATTTGTTGCCCAAGCCTGATTTTCTTCTTACGATGAAACTCTCTGTATTTTCTTCTAGACTGTTAGGGAACCCAATTGTAAGTTGGTACAAATATGCAGATTAATGTTCAGAGGATATATTTCGATGATCATTATGCATGCAGAGCATTTTTTGCTGCCGAAACCTCTGGGTGCTGTTTTATTTTTTACTTTCTTCACTCAGTGAAAGGTAGACCAGGCTAAGGTTCCGGTACCGAACCGGTTGGAACCGGATGGTTCCAGTTCCGGAACCTAACCGGTTCGGTTAGGGTTCCTACCCTAGCCGAACCGGTTGGAACCGCTTATTTTTTAGATAAGAATTTTATTTGTAATTTAATGTAATTATGTAATGTAATAAATCTAAATTCATAATTTTAAATTATATTGATTTATCAATCTCAATTTTTTATTTTCAATAAAGCAGAAAAAAAAAAAAAAAAAAACCAGATGGAACAGGAACCGAACCGCCAGCGGGTCTAGTGAAAGGAACATAAAATCACTTATTTTTGTTTTAAAAAAATACATGCATATCTCATTTGTTGATAAATTTTGGAAAATATTAAGGGGTTGAATGTCTTTTAAAAAATATTATGGGGGTTTTATATCTTCAACAGAGATTTATTTTTCGGTATTTTGGCCCTTTTTTTTAAATTACATTATTTTTTGAATTTAACCTCAAGTATAGTGAATTCCTGACTCCACCATTACACACAAGACCCAAGTGATCATCTATCATTTACAACGTACTAAACAAATCATTAACCATAGTCAGTTGAATTTTTTTTTCATTGAAATTGAAATTGAAATTTGTTTCATATTCAATATTAAATATTTGAAATTTAATGATTTATTTCCAAGTTGAATGCTATGAAATATGAATCGCATTTTGAAAGAAAAAGTTAAAAAGTTGACAAATTGACAAATTGACAAATTGATGAATGATCATGTCACTATCAGTCTATCACTCATGCGTGTATGTATGGATGGTGTGAACTTTGAGGCTCGTTTATTTTAAAAAAAAAATAGATAGAGCTTATAATTAAAAATAATAATGTTTGGTTGTTATTGAGATTTTTATTAAAAGTACAAAATTAATGAAAAACCAGTTTTTAAAAGTTATGTTAAGAAAAAAATGTATCAATTTTGTGAAATATAATAAAGATATTTTAAATAATTTATTTTTTTTAAAAGATTTATACTCGAAATTTGAGTCTACTTTAGTAGAAGTAAATTTTTTTTTTAATCGACAAAAAAGTCATACTAAACAAACACTCCCTATCCTATACATCCATATTTTTTCTTCACATTACAATACTTTTTTTTTTTTTTAAATCATTGGAAATCTCCCACCAAACCACCCTCTCAGGTTTAAGCATAATAAATAAAACTTCCGACTGTCACAGACTCTTATAAGAAACACTCTTCTTGAATTCGAACTCAAGACCTGAAAATCAGATCTCGAATCCTACGTCACCCAGCCAAACCCTTGAGAAACATTACAGTTCATGGGAAAGCCCAACTCACAAGAGTGAAACAGAAGCAAAATCACAAACCATAAGCACTTGCAACTTTTGCTAGACAAAGCAAACAAAAAAAAAGTGGTGTTGTCACAAGTGACAATACATCACTAGCACAAGTCTTTAATTATGTTATTCCCAGTTGTGAGCAATCTGACCAGTTGAATGTTTTGCCCCTAATTTTTTTTGGTAAAAGAGTAATTTTTAAGTGTAATAGAATTTTGGGTGATATAATATCATAAATTAATAAATACACGACAAATATAATATAATTATTATTTATTTAAAAATTTTTTAATATACCAACATACACGACAAAATATTATTGGGCTATTATATAAGTTACTGATACCAGTACCACCATCATATTCTATATATATATTTTTTCCACATTTGCATGCGTGATGTGATAGCACCAATTAAGAGTGGCAACTCATATGGCGTCGGGCCGGGCCTGGCCATGCTTTTCAAGAAAATGATTTTTTTTTTTCAAAAAGCTAATTTTTGAATTTTTTTAATATTTATAAATAAAAAATTAAGATTTTCAATATTTTTGTATTTTTTAGATTAGATAATAAAAATTTAGTTATAAATGTATGTATTTAGAATCAAAAATTAATTTATATAATTAAAAAAAAATTATTAAAAAAATCGGGCTCGGGCTCGGTCTCGGGATTTTTTGCCTAAGCCCAGACTTGGCCCGAGCCCTAAAATTTTTGATTCGAGCCAAGCTAAAGCCCACTGGCTGGATTGAGCCGGTTCGGGTCGGGCTCATGCTTTTTTGCCACCGTACCACCAATCAATAGACATATAATATATTGAGTTGTATTAAATATAATTATTATTTATTAATTTTTTATTATATTGGCGGATATGACAAGATATTATGAAATTGTTATATGGGTAACACAACACTATTATTTTATAATAAAATTTTTCTTATTTTACAAGTAACTCTTTTTACCACTGTTGTATGAGTGATGTGGTACTACTAACCAATAAGCATATAATATGTGAAGTTGTATAAGGCTCCATTTAATATATTTTTTGAAGTAAAGTCTCTTCAAATATAGCTTTGGTTATCAACCAAAGCTTTTATTAAAAATTATAAAATTACTTTAATGGACAAGTTTTTTAAAAATTATTATGAAAGAAATGAAATAATATTGTGAAACAAAATAATAATATTTTAGATAATTTAACTATTTAAAAAAGCCTTCAAACCTCACTACCCCTAAAAACCCAAATAAAAATTGAGGTTGTTAGTAGGTGCAAAATAGATTTTTTAGTTCTCAAAATCTCTGCACTAAATAAACGTCACCAAATTTTTAAAGAGCATTTTTGGAATTAAAAAAACTTTGTTACTTCTACTAAAAATTATACCAAATATACACTAAATATAATTACCAATATTTAATTATTTTAACACGCATAAAAATATATTATTGAATTATTATTCGTTATTTACATCTTGCAAAAAGGACACAGTAGTGGGGCATTGATGCTTTTAAAAGCATGGCCTTCACTCTTCATGTTTCCTCCTCAAATCATATTTCTCAAAGTCACTTTTCTGCTTCTAGCTTTTAATCTCTTCTTGAATCTTTCTACATACAGATCTTGCTGAGCAAGGAGCTAATTAAAAATGGAGGCTTTCAAAATAATGAACTTGAAGAGACTTCAGTTCTTAAAATGGTGGAAGAAAATGGCAACAGGCACTAGGTCTACAGTCACACTTGGTCATGTTCAAAGAAGAAGATTACTGCCACTGACTCTTAATTGTTGCTGTAAATTACATGTCCTGAGGCGTTTGCTCTGCAAGTTCAAGTCTATGATGAGGAAACAAGCTTTGGGATGGCAAGGGATAAATACACAATTCAGTTATGATATCCACAGTTACTCTCTGAACTTCGATGATGGTTTTTCTCGATGTTCAGAGGTAGTCATGGAGACGGTCGATATTGAATTAGGGTCTTAAATCTAAAGAAATTTCAATTTTAAATGTATAATATGATTTCTATATATTTTTTTTTATCATTTTATCGATAGAGATCCTATTTTAAGAAGTTGTATAGGGTACTCTAATATTTAGAGCAACTCAGGGACGTTCCTACCTATATTGATGTATTCCTTAAAAAATAAATCATATAATTATTCTCTACGACTCTTAAGGTCATTTTAGGCATGTTGATTGATAAAGTTTTGAAGTATTAATTTATTATCTGTATAGTACAAGTTCGAAAGCCGGAAACAATTTCTCAGTGAAAAAAATACAGGGATAAGGATGTTGCATATATTATATTAGGCCTTTTCTCAGATCCTAACAAGAGTTTTTTTATTTTGAATACTACCTTTTTACCATTATTGATATATTTTTTGAAGTTCTATATATTCACAACTTGTTCAGGAGAATAAAATTGGTCGCTAATTGGAGGTGAAAGGAAAAGCTTTGGGCAAATAGCATTTCTGGGATTATAATGGCAGCTCAATTTTTTTCCCTCATCTTTTCTGTTTGTTTATAAATTATCTTCTTGCTATATGAATATTTGTTACCTCCCAACAAAATTTTCTGTGAGTGAATTCCTTTTTCCATGGTTAAAAGTATTTTCTCCTACCTATTGCTAATTACACCACTTTGAGCCTTTATTTCTTCATTTTTATTTTATCATACATATATTAAATGGATGACATGAATACGATATGACAGGGATAAATAACTTCCGAAATCTTAAAAGTTGTGTTATATTACACTGAAGTCTTAAAAGAAATTTAGTTTATTATTAAGTCCTATAAATAAATAATTTTTTTCCTTATAGTCCTAATCTGTTAACTCTAACGGACCAGCTGATGTGGTATAACGACACTTCAGCACAAGCATTAAAGCAGTCAACTGTCATGTCGGTATCCAATAACAACTTTTGAAGTCCTAAAAATTGTGTTGTTTTTACACTTCAATTCTAAAAAAAACAAAAATTGTTTATAATTAAGGTGAACAAAATTTTCTTTTAAATCATAATATGTTAACTCTAACAGTCCTGATGTGACATAACGAAACGATACTTCAACATAAGTATTAAATCAGTAAACACATACTTTGATATACTATATGCTTGCCAGTAAAATGACTCATATTCTCTATCTAGAGGAAGATCATTATTCACTTTCTCCATAAAAAAATTCTTCATAACTACTGAGCACTATTGAACAGAAAATTACCACAAGTGGATGAGGTTTGACGGGGAGAAATCTTGAGACGACTTTCCCTGGAACAGTTAAATGAATAATGATATTCCTCCAATTGATCTAATGGAGCCATTTTACTGACAAACATATGAGTATGTCAAAGTATGCATTGACTGCTTTAATACTTATGTTGAAATATCGATTTATTATGCCACGTCAGCAGGCCAGTTAGAGTTAATGGATTATGATTTAAAAGGAAAAACTTATTCACTTATAGGACTTAATTATAAATAAAATTTCTTTTAGGAATGAAGTGAAAAATAACACAACTTTTAGGACTTCAGAAGTTATTATTGGAAACCGGCGTGGCAGCTGACTGATTTAATACCTATGCTGAAGTGTGGTTCCGTTATGCCACATCATCAGGTCCGTTACTTAAATGAAAAAACTTTTCACTTATATGACTTAATAACAAACAAAATTTTTTTTAGGACTTAAGTGTAAAAATAATATAATTTTTAGGACTTTAGAAATTGTTCTCTCATTAATAAATGTATCAGGTAGCTGTTCAAGTGAGACAAAATTAATGATTGTTTTATGTAAATAGCTAATTTTGTATCTTTCATGTAGTAACTCAATTTCTCATCTCTAACTACCTCCCAATTTATAATCTTATTATTGAATTTATAATTTTTTTTATTTTTTTTTTTTATTTTTTGTTTTTTGTTTTTGCATTAGAAAAACCCCATTATTGTCCGATTGGGGAAAAATCAAGCATACACTGAAGGACCAATAGAAGTACGACACATGGACTAGTTTCAGAATCTGCCGTCAACAATTACCTTCAGACTATGAACTCAGTATTTAACAACCATGAACAACATCAGAGGCTGATCTCATAGACTTATTTAAGAGTCCTATATATGATTTCAAAGTCCCACATCAGAGACTGATTACAGAGTCCGAACTCATTATCTACCGTTAGACGCTGACGTTAGGGTCATGCTTTGAGAATCCGCCGCCAGGAATTCAGATGAGGATAAAAAGAGGAATTAAACCAAAATATCAGCTCATTAATTGTGTGTATAAATAAGGAATCAGACAACCAAATAAAGGTCTTTCCATTCTTGTAACTGATTAATCACCCAT
Source organism: Zanthoxylum bungeanum (assembly GCA_019454045.1). Classification (NCBI taxonomy): domain Eukaryota; kingdom Viridiplantae; phylum Streptophyta; class Magnoliopsida; order Sapindales; family Rutaceae; genus Zanthoxylum; species Zanthoxylum bungeanum. The sequence continues at coordinate 6,890 of SKCR01051407.1, forward strand.
AATTGGGAAATCCTAAGATTATTGTGATTAAGCTAGTCAATTAGGAATATGAACGTTGTCAATCAGAGTTCCTTGTAATGAAAGATTATAAATAGAGAAAGAATCCATAGAGAAATGGATCGAAACTTTATTGTTTGAGATATAATAAGAACTCTTTTTACTTGTCACTTTGATCACTTTTTGGTCACTTGGTTACTTGATTTCATTATTTGTGAGATTTCTTGCATAAATAATTGGCGCCGTCTATGGGAAAACGAGACGAAAAAACTATATCTATGGTTAATTTGATCCCATTCGCCGAGAATATTTTTTTCTGAACGGAAAAAGATCTAATTCTTCCTTCCTCTTGTTTACTACGTTCTCTTTCATTGTTTCAGAAATTACTCAATCAAGGAAAACAAGAATGACCCAAAGGAAAAAAGAGTCCAGAATCTCTGCTTCAGCTGCTCACCAAGAAAATAAAGTTTCCAACCATCTGACGACTGCAGCGGATGTCACAGTAATGATGCTGAAATGATGAAACAGATGGAAGAACAAAGTCGTTAGGATGCAGCTGTAATGGAAGCAATGAAACAAAAGTTCTTGAATCTAAGAGGCTGCACCAGTGGTACATATCAGATTAGAAGGCCGGCCAGCGTGCTGAAGGTGATGGAGAACATGTTCACAATGTCCCAAGTTGCTATAATTATGATTGCAGACAGGTGTAGCTAAAGAAACGAGATCATAGACGAGAAATGTCAGAATCCAAAGAAGAGGACACCATAGGGAGAACGAAGAGAAGTCTGTGCCTCAAGAGATCCTGAAGAAGGACGAAAATATGATTTAGAGCTTAAATGGCCAAAATGGGAAGACAATGAGCAGGTGTACGAGTTCACCCTCCCATAAGAACAAATCTTCCACACAATAAAGAATCTGAGTTTACTAATGGAACCAAAGCCGATGAAAGTATTGAAGTTGGTGCTTGGAGCGTCAATCCGAATAATGTATTGTACATTATATTTTATTATTTATTAATAAAATAACTATGTTTTCATTTCAACCTTGTTAATGGCAATGTCATTATGCATATTAGATTAATATATAAATATGCTAAGAATGACATCGACCTTAGAATAGTCTTGTAGTAATACTGGATATTGTGTGGTCCGATATTAAGATAATATTACTACTATAAATTATTCTTAAAGTTAATATTCCTAGTCGTTGGTTTTGGAATACGGTCAAATTCCTATAACTTAGAAGACTAGCACATGTCGTATATTGGAATTGGAATTTCAATAGCTTAACCCGATGTACCATGAGCAAGGGAAGCTCGTATAGACATGTGGATATTCGTTGGAGCGAATACTGAATGACTCACAGGTGATTCCTAATAGTTGGAAGTACACACCACCGTTAATAGGAATCTCATCGAGTCGAGTATTATATATGATCTTTTGACTATATAGTATTATTGATTTTCTAAGTGATCTTCAACATTTTGATGACATATATGTCAGAGACCTTTCAGGGTCTGATTACTAGAATATCATTGGGAGTGGATCGATGCACTCGTTAATCAAGTGCCTATCAAGATAGTATTTGTCGGTCCTTATGTGTACCATAAGGGATTTAGGTATCCATGTATGTATGTCACGATTCTTAAGACTTTGGCCAAAGCCGATCACCTAGAGTGGATCGCATATATCAAAAATGGTGTTAGAAATGACAGTGGGAGGCTTGCATCATCTTGAGAGCAACCAAGATAACCTGAGTTGCAGAGAAGCCACATAAATTGAGATTGCAGGGACTAATGGAGAATTTCAAGGAATACTGCTATTGAGTTTCAGGTCGACTTCAACGGTAACTTAACAGAGGAAGCTCATATTCGTCAATAACTTTTCGAGAGGAGGTGTCTTATAGGTAACCAGATCGTTGTGAAAGGGTAGTGATCCAAATATTTACGGAAACACTATAATTCCAACATGTACGGAGGTGTTATCGGACCAAGATGAGACATCTATTATCTTGGTCATTGTGGGCTCTTCTGTTTTCTCTTCGTTCAGGTTTTTATCCCAAATAGATTTTACTAGCAAGGTTTTTAACGAGGCAGACACACGATAGCATTAACCATCTAGAAGGGAAAAAGAAACCAGCAGCTCAGAACTCCCGGAAGCAACCTATTGACTAGTTGCCTTTGAAGAAAAAGCCAACATCGTAGCCTAAGAAGGAACTGCCTCTTCTAGAAGGGCAAAAGGGAAACTCAAGCCATCTTAGGGGCGCACGGCAGCACCCGGAGACTCTATAACACCCAGAAGTAAAGTCGGGTCAAGACTAACAAAATCGTTTTGGCAAGACCCATCTCTAGGCTCTCTGGCACGATAGCAAAGTCGGGATATTTTAATATTTGAAATTCGAAAAGACAGTTTATTTATGCCATTTTCCTCTAAAAAATGATGCAAATAAAACGAAGAATGTTTGGGGAAAATCAGACATACACAGAAGGACCAATAGAAGTACAACACATGTACTGATTTCAGAATCTGTCGTCAACAACTATCTTCAGACTCGGAACTCAGTATCTACCGACATACCATGAACAACATCATAGGTTGATCTCAAAGTCTTTTGTCAATGACTTATTTAAGAATCATATATGTGATTTCAGAGTCATATATCAGAGACTGATTTCAGAGTCCAAACTTAGTGTCTACCGTCAGACTTTGTTGTCAGGGTCATGTTTTCAGGACCCGCCACCAAGGCCTTCGCCTCAGGCCCATTCCCACAGAAGTCAGATGATGATAAAAAAAAACAAATAACCCGAAATATCAGCTCCTTAATTGCGTGAATAAATAAGGAATCAGACAACCAAATAAAGTTCTTTCCATTTATTATAACTGATTAATCACTTAGAATAGGGAAATTCCGAGATTCTTGTGATTGAGCTAGTCAATTAGGAATATGAGCGTTGTCAATCAGAGTTTCCTTATAATGAAAGATTATAAATAGTTGAAGAATTGCTAGAGAAAGAGATTAATACTTTACTATTTGAGAGATAATAAAAACTCTTTTTACCGTCACTTTGATCTCTTTTTTGTCACATGATTAGTTGATTTTATTGTTTGTGAAATTTCTTGCACAAACATTGTCAAACTATAAACAAAGTAATATGGATAAGATGAATTTGGATTTGTACTCGGTTTTTTTTAAAAAATTATAATCGATGATTATTAAATAATAATTTAAATATAATTAAATCTTAATCGTATGTTATTATTAAAACATGCATGATAAAAAATTATAAAAAACATAACACAGTTTAGCTTAACACAAAATTTAAATTGGATGAATTTATTGTTGGCACCCTTTGCAACCTCCATCTATTGCTTTATTTCTTTTGTTAACAGGACCAAACATAAATCATTTAATCTATTGACACTTGTAGCCACCACCCACTAACAATTTGTGGGAATCATAGTAATTGAAATTTACCATTTATAAACTAGTTCTTTTAAGAATCCAAAGCCACATATGATCCTCTTTATTCATGACTTAAATAACAAAAAATAAACATTTCACTCTAAAATATCAAAAATAAAACAAAGACAAAGGAATTTTTCCACTATTTTGAAATTTTAATCCCTTTGTTTTAGTTCCTAATTCCAAAATTTGGTGCCAATAGTATCAAATTTAACATAATAAAGTAGGATAAGAACATGGAATAAAACAGATTAATTGTTAAAATACTTGGAAAAGAATTACTTTCATTAACAATTCTGTAAAGATAAGTTACCTGAATCATTTGAAGTCATTTTACTCTATACTAAATCAATATTTCATTAAATTTAATAAAATATTATTTTCTTTTTATGGTTATATATATATTAACTTAAACATTTTCTGACATTTCTTAGTATATTGCAACATCCACTATTTGTTTTCATTTTCTCATCAGAACACTTAGGAATTTACATTAGACCGAATCATCTTAATCTATAAAGATTCGCACTCAATTTAATCTAAACTAGATAATTTTTTTCCCCAAAAAATGGAGTGTTTGCCTCATTGAGGAGTAATTTTTTGGTGCAATGGAGACATGAGTGACGTGGTATCACCAACAAATTAGTAAATGACATGTATGATTTAATATCCATCTTTTTAATTTTTTTTAATATTTTAACACGCGTAACAATAAATTATTGAATTATTACACGGATGACGTGATACCTCTGGTGGCCAGAATAATGGGGCTAGAACATACAATGAGTGAAAACTTTATCTAACATATTAACAAAAAAACAATACTTTTTATTAAGCATGATTGTTTCCATTTTCTTTGCCAACCGATCTTGTGGCTCCACCAACACATGCTACATGAAATTAAAATTTCACAAGACACAAGCAATTGAAAGACAATATGAGTTGTGAAGCACAATTTGCAAATTTGTCTTCATACATAAACAAAATAATATTCACTTGCATCCAAATCCCATGTGACTTTCAATCACCTATAGGATCGGAAAAAAGCCGAAGCCGATCCGGGTCCGTTGGACTTTAACCCTATCTTTTTGTAAAAAGACCTGAATTTGGACCTTAAAATTTTGTGATGCTTGGAATATTAGTGTGGGATTTATATATTTTGTGTTCCTCCTCTTAATAGTTAGTTTTTAGGAGTAAATTCTCCCAATGTAAGTAATTAATGGTATCAGATCCAACACTATATGTTCCGATCGTAATCATATGGTATATAGGATAATGTCGATATTACATATGTTAGGATGAGATTAAATAGACAAGTACAAAAACTAACCTACTGGGGAGCGTGGAGTGAATTCTCTTAAGTTAAGTAACAACTACATCATGGAATTTGAAGTTGTAGCCTCAAGAATGCATTGATTACATAAAGAAGATACATGTCATCTTTCTCAGTACAAGGCTGATTCGAAATGGCTTTTGAAGAAGTTAAACTTTATTACTTGAGCAGTTGTTGCAGCTTGGAAGGTGATGGAAAATCTAGCGTATAGAGAAATAAGTCTTTCTGAAATCATGAATCTCCAAAATCAAAATCATCAAACTAATCAGCCATTCATTATTCGTGTTATGCGTAATAATCGGGCAATGTCCGAAAATGACCATATCGATAGAGGGTAATGGGTCAACCATTTTATGATGGTTAAGACCCCACAACAAGCACCACAGAGGGTTAAAATCCATAAAATAAAATCATCATACAAGAACTGTGGCAGAAAACATATCATATATCATCTAATCGAAATACCTAAACTAAATTATCCGAATTTTTTTTCAAAAACTTTCTGAAAAATCATAAACCAAAGGTATCATCAAAAACATAATTTGAAAGTATTAGAAAAACGTATAAATCAGAAGTATCATGAAGCAAAATATATAGAAAGATTCACATTATATCAAAAAACTTATCTCTGTGATAGAAAATAAATTTCGAAATCTATGTTTCAGAAAACCATTACAGGAGTCCAGGAGCTGACTCACTGGACAAAAAGAAAACCAAGTGCCCAATGTCTGAATCGCGAGTACTGACCAGATATTGTCTGAAACATGACCATGTCGACAAAGGGTAATGGAACGACCGTAGTCAGATGGATAGGGACCAGTAAAATACAAATTACACATTGTGGTAAAATCATATCGTATCAAAAGTGAAGTTAATTTTTTTTTTTGTTTGTTTGCAAAAATTTTCAAATTTGGTATACAAATCACTTATTCCAAGGGACAAACAATCGAGAGCATCCACACACATATCACACTCATCACGTGACACGTATCAAACTCATCATCCATTAGCAAGAACTCACATGTCAGGCATATCACATAACACATATCAAATACATCGGATTTTAAAAAATGACTCGTACATCGAGATACATTATTATCATTTTACACATCAATACCATAATTATACCTTACTATTTATATCTATACACTCATAACATAAGATTTTTGTGCATAGTTTTACCAAACCACCCAAACTCGTGATGGTAACCATCCCATCACTGCTCCAATTACATGTTCATATTGTCACTAAAAACACAAACTAAGGCCCCCTTATATACATGTTTCGGTCATGACCATTCTTTCCTCATTAAAATTTTTCAAGCAACGCAAAGCGCATAAACATAACATAACACCTACACTAGGCAATAAATCATGCTTAAACCATTATCAAATCACAAAATTACATTCCCTTATTCTTTATTTTCGGCCCAAAATCTTACCCATATTAAGTTTAAAAAATCTCAACCAATTTCATGCATATCCCATGTTGTTTCATCATCAAAAGCATCATAACACATGAATTAACTTAATATTACCAAATAGCTCAAACCTAGGCTTAATTCTCAAGATTTCAAAATTGAGGCTAGAGATTTATGCTTGAAATGTTTAAATAGATTAATGCAAAAAAAAAAAAAAAGAGCTTACAATTTACAGGCTTTGATTATCGCCTAAAATTGCAAAGAAACCATCAATTCCTCTGGGCACCATGTGAGAGAGAAGAAGAAAAAGAGGGTCGGTCTTGTCCTTATTTTTCATTTATTTTGTGCGTGAATAGGGAGGAAGAAGAGTGAAAAAACCGTGGGCTATATATGAGTTGATATTTTATTAAATAAAATAACAATATATGTATTGGTCACATGATAAAATTGTGTCAAACAACATGTCCACTGAAATCACTATTTTGACTTATTTCTGCTCAAAATTTGAGAAAATACATAACATGAAAGTTGTAGGGCAATGTCTAAGCTTCCAAAGCCACTAAAATCGAATATTGATAACTCACGATATGACTAATATATTGTTGGACAATTATGACCCATAGCGTCACTATTTGTAAAAGACATTGTGGTTTTTGTACAAATTAACTATGTGACAAAGAAATTGCTATTTATCATTTTGTAATTAGATTACTTGAATATATAAATGATAAAAGTCCTTATGATTAGTTCCAGATTATAAGATATGAGACAATATCAATCCACGAAGGTTTAATCATTAAATATCCCTAGTCGTAGTAGTATTATCTGGACATCGATAATGCGGAATAGACTAGTATTGCACTTGTGTGCGTTGTGGAAGCATAACGAAATAGTTCTCATATATTTAAGTATTGGATACTTATGCAAGTGTGATATGAGGTTGTGTTTACCGATGGTACGGGAACAGCTTCGCTCTAAATAGACCCATCAGAATCCCAGTGGTAGTATGACTAAGTGTCTATGGGAATCCGAATCAGGGTAGGTGTATTTGGTCTTAACTTGAGAATTGCATCGCTAATACTTGCGACAATCAATACGCTTTGGTTTTGGTCGTCCGGGGCTTTAACAGGTTCTATGTATGCCTCTTATGGGTTTATTGAGAATCGTAATGTATTGGGTGTGATGTCAAAATGAAAGTATCACTTCACTCATATGGAGATGATGATCACGCAGGGATACAGAACTAGTACTCTAATATGTTGCAACTATCGGGATAATATGACAAGATCATGATTATCCGATTAAAGAGACTAGTTGCTTGTGATCCGATATATACTTCATACGGGGAAGACACTATTCCAGCCCAGGATCGCAATACGCAATACTACGTATACTACGCCTGACAAAGATTATATATCTCTTAAAAGAATATTCTGGAGAATTGGGTAGGCATGATGCTTTGCTAGAAGCCAACCATGTCTTGTAAATCGGTAAAGAACGTGGTTCGGTGCGCACGTATTCGGATAGTCCGATGACCGATTTACTGCCAACATATCCAGGGATCTCATGAGTCGCTTCCCGAATATTCACCAATGACGTTTGACTCGAACATAATTAATCCGTGATTAATTAGAAGAGAGAGAGAAAATTAATATAGGATTAATTACGGTGAGAATTTATCTGGGATAAAATTCGAATAGAAGAGAGAGAACGATTAATTTGGAATTAATCGATAAAATAATATATTCGATATATTAAATGAAATTAGATTTCTAAGCGGAATTAAAATTGGATTTTAATTCGGGCAAACAAATTAATTTAGAATTAATTCGTAAGCGACTTTAATAGTAATTTTGCTAGGCATAATTATTTAATTAAATTTGATTTAATTAAGTCGCAACGGAAAATTCGTTAATTAAGAATTAACGAACCCGAGCCCGATATGTGTTTTGCGGGCCCACTCAGATTTTGAATTAAGTGGGGCCCACATCAAGTCATATCACTAGTCAACCTCACTTACTTTTTGGTGATGGAAGTTAGTGTGAAGATTTTTTGGTAACTTGTAAGACACCTTTTGTCATTTGGAATGACATTTACCAACTTGATTTTGGTAATATGTAATTGACTTTTGGAAAATCATTTACACAACACAAAAAAAAAAATAAAATAAAACTCTCTCTCTCACAAACCCAAAAAGCCGTGAACCTCCATCTCCAAGAAGAAAGTTTGTTGCAATTTTTTCTTCATTGCTAGCACATAAATGAGTCTTCAAAGGTGTTAGGGAAACCATTCCCATTGAGTTTGGAATCAAAGTTCAAGGCTTGGAGATACACCATTCACACAAGGAGAAGCTTGGAGCTCAACAAAGGTTTCAAAAGTTTTGAACTTTCCACCTACATCCAATCCGTTCAATGTAATTATTTCCGCTACTTCTTGATTATTCACACTTATTTATGCTTAAATAGATCCTTGGCATGTTCTTAGAGAACCAAACAATGATATCGGAGCCAATTTAAGCATGAAATGAATTAGGGTTCAGACTTTAATTTGGGGATTTTATGATTTATGCATGATTTCTTCAAATTGATGATTTGGTTGAGCTTAGATTATGATAACTTAGAGTTATGCATGATTAATTTTGAGAAAATGAATTGGATAAAATTTTCCCCTAATTTACATAGCTTGGCCGAAACTTATGACCCTTGTAGCTCTGGGTGATTTTTGATTTTTAGACCATTGGATGTGTTTAAAATGCATGAGATATATTGATTTGTGATTTAATAGGATTGAAATCAAAATTGATGAAAAAATACATGAAATGCCGTGAGCTATAAGAGCATGTTATGACTTGATTTTATTTCAATTGTGTTGGACATATATTGAATATAATAATGCATGATTAATTAATTAAATTGGTGTTTTGGAAATGTTAATTTAACTAATTAATTATGACTATACACTTTAATTAAATTGGCTATTGATGTTATATTTGGGCCTTATGGGTTTGGTTGGGCAAAGTTGGTTTAGGAAAATTGGATTGGATCCAAATTGAGCCTAAAACCATTCCATAAAGTCCAAATATAATAAATGTGCCTTTTAAATTTAATTGGGCCTAATGGGCCGAAATTAATTTTATGGCAAATAAGGTGATTCCTTTATTGGGCCTTGGCATTTGGGTTTGACCCATATTGGCCAAAGCCTATGCCTTATGAATTAATTAAAAGCCCATTAGACTTTAATTAAATTGACATTGGATGTTATTTGGGTCTTTGAGACCCATTAAGATTATATTTAGAATATAAGTCGTAAAGGCACATTAATAAAGTGTAATTATTTAATTTGGAATTAAATATGAATTAGTATTGAATACAAATTAAATCGGATTTAAAATTATAGTTCGATATAGTTCAAGAATACGCACTTTGAGTACTTATTCTTAAATGAGTTGGACTCGCGCAAATCAAATCGTTGTTTGAACATTAGATGATCACTTAATTCAAAGATTAATTAATTGGATTAGATTGATTGAATAAAATGCTTTGTGTGAATAAATGGATGTATTGTATGAATAATGTATATCAGATGGATATTAGATGAGTGAGGACAATTTTGGAAAATTATTGTAATAAATTTAGAATTTATTAAATTGGACCTGCGTGTCCAACAAATCTCTGGACTCTTTGTAATTATCTTCTCACCAATTCCCCTCAATGTTAATGAGGTTTCTTATTGTATTATGTAATTGGGTAGAAGTTAAGAATGGTGCTAGCCGAGAGGAGAGGAAAAAAGAGAGATTTGTTCTAGGAACAATTTGTTAATTATACATCCGCATATCATTATTATTTATATCGCGCCTTATTATGGTTTTAGAATGCATGCTTAAGGGTGTATGATGAGACCCAATCAAAGATAATAAATTGGTTGCCAATTTACGCGAAAAAACCCTCAATCAAATATTAAGCGTTTTCCTTCCATTGAGTGGTTCTCTATCAAGATCCAAGATTGGCATTGGTTTGTTGGCCAAAGTTAAGATCAATGTCCATCGCGGATATGTTTGAACTATGAAAGCTTTGTTCTATATCGCATGTCTTGGGCAAGTTGTGATTTGTTGGCCAAAGTCAAGGTCACTTCTTGTTCATCGACATAGATTACGAAGCTTTCCTACTGTCAATGGGTCCCGCTTAATTGGAATCATTAAGCTTGTTGAGCCAAAACCAAGGCTTAGTTGATTGAGAGGAAAATGTTAGGAAAATATATTTGATATATTGGCATATATATTGTATATATGTTTCGGACTTGGAGGTCCACCTACACGGATCTAGGAATTGGATGAGATCCAATTGATCTTAGGGATCTACCTAGTTAAATATCATACAGCTTGTTGGCCAAAGTCAAGGTTGTGTGTTATTTAACGGGATCATTGCCCACTAGGAAACTAGGTTTCCCGAGTACTCAACAGATGGTTAGAGGCTCGCCGAAAAATAGTGGGAGGCCAGTATTGAATTTGCAATTTCGTTCAAATACTTGGCATTACGCGCTTTCAAATTATTTCGTCATTTTATGTATTTATTAGTTGGACTAATATTTTATTATTTTCTTGTAACAGTTGGACTGTACCAAAAAATTGTTAATTGAATAGTTAGACTATTGCAATTAAGATGGTTGTAAGATCGGGGTTAGAGACATTATCATGGGCGAAAATGTCTTTAATGGTTCGAACTTTCCTGACTGGGATATGAACCTCAGGATTGTCCTGGGGGCTGAGAGAATGCTTTATACGATAGAGAGACCTCTCGGGCCTAAGCCCGGAAATAAGCAGCCGCTTGAGCTTTGGAAGACTTATAGCGATGATAACTCAACTGCTCAATCCGTCATGCTTGCTGCATTACCCCGCAATTTCATCGTCAGAACAAAGGATTGGATCCCTATGAAATGATTATGAAATTAAGGGACTTTCACCGATCTAACCTTAGATCGCAGAAGTATGAGTTACGGAAGAAGCTCTTTCGCTCTCGTATGTCAGAGGGTACATCTGTTGAGCACCATGTGTCACAGATGATTATTGACATCGAACAGATGGGACAACTAGGCATAGTCTTCAAGGCTGAGACTTCTATAGATTTGATCTTACAGTCTCTTCCTGACAGATGGAGTGGGTTCATCATGAACTACAATATGTTAAACCAAGAAGACACTCTTGGAGAGTTAATGTCAATGCTGAAAGAGACAGAAAAAGCTTCTAAAGAGTAAAAATCTTGAGGCGCACTTCGCTTCAAGTCTTCAACATCTCAGTCTTCCAAGGCTTGGCCGAAGGCTACTGGAGGTGTAAAGAAGAAGAAGAAAAAGAAGGGAAATGCCAAATCATCAAAGTCTTCTGGGAAGACAAAGGACAAATCCCAAGATGTCTGCCTACAATGTGGCAAACGGAGTCACTGGAAGCGTGATTGCCGTGAGTACAATGCGCACATGAAGGAAATCAAAGCGGGCAAGGCACCGGCTTCAGGTATGTTTGTTATAGAAATAAACATGTCTACTTCTAGTTTTAAAAATTGGATTTTTGATTCTGGTTGTGGTACTCATATATGTACTGATGTGCATGATCTGCAGATTAGCAGGAGACTGACTTCAGGAGAGATAGACCTCCGAGTTGGAAATGGGACTAGAGTCACCGTTTTGGCTGTTGGGACCTACATTTTGGAAATGCCCTCAGGGCATGTACTAAATCTATCAGAATGTTATTATGTACCTAGTTTGACTAGGAATATTATTTCTGTATCTTGTTTAGCCCAATGTGGGTATACTTTTGTATTCAGAAACACTGGGTGTTGTGTATAAAAATGAAATTGAGATATGTAGTGCTAATGTGAATAATGGTCTTTATATTTTGAATATAAATCAATCTCAAACATATAATGTAACAAACAAAAGGCTTAATTAAATTAAGTAACAATATGAAACTTATATGTGGCATTGTCGTCTAGGCACATTAACAAGACTCGCATATCCACACTTTCGAAGAGTGGGTACTTGGACGGATTTGATCCAAATTCATATGACGTCTGTGAATCTTGTTTATTAGGCAAAATGCCTAAAACACCTTTTAGCGGTAAATGTGCACGTGCCACCGAACTGTTAGCCCTCATTCATAGTGACGTATGTAGGCCCATGTCTAGCCAGGCTAGAGGTGGAGAAGAATACTTCGTAACCTTTACGGATGAGGTATCGCGTTATGGTTATGTGTATCTTATGAGACACAAGTTGGAAACCTTTGAGAAATTCAAAGAGTTTCGACACGAAGTAGAAAAACAGATCGGCAAAAGTATTAAGACATTACGGTCGGACCGTGGTGGAGAATACTTGAGCAATGAGTTTCTCGATTACTTGAAAGAGTATGGTATTCTTTCACAGTGGACTCCTCCCGGAACACCTCAATTAACGGTGTATCCGAATGGAGAAACCTAACTTTGTTGGACATGGTAAGGTCTATGATGAGTCGCACTGAGCTACCAATTTCCTTCTGGGGATATGCATTGAACAGTGCAATACTTATTTTGAATAAGGTTCTGTCAAAGTCTGTTCAACATATTCCGTATGAAATATAGACAGGAAAGAAACCGGGTTTCTCATTCATGAAGATTTGGGGTTGCTGGGCATACGTTAAACGTTTGGATGGTACCAAACTAGAACCCAAATCGGATAAGTGTCTATTTGTAGGTTATCCTAGGGAAACCAAAGGATATTATTTCTACAACCCACAAGAGAACAAAATATTTATTGCTCTACATGTGGTTTTCCTTGAGAAGGAATTCATAAATGCAGTGGTTAGTGTTAGGAAAGTAGAACTCGATGAAAATCAGAGTGATACTATTCCTGGCACTGATTCCTTAACGGAACATGAACAGTTCATCAGGGATGAGACTATACCACAACCTTCAAATACATAAGAACCGCGTAGGTCGAAGAGAGTCAGAAAACAACCTGAGAGGTATAGGTTTGTGATCTCACCTCATGTGGATATTAATCTTATTGAGGAAGACGAACCAGCTACGTATGAGGAAGCGATACAAGATATCGACTTCGCTTTATGGCAATAAGCCATGAAGTTCGAAATGGATTCCATGTACACCAACCAAGTTTGGACACTGGTTGATGCACCAGAAGTCGTAAAGTCTATTGGTTGCAAATGGGTCTTCAAGAAGAAGACCGACATGGATGGCAACATATAAACGTACAAAGCTAGGCTTGTAGCGAAAGGGTATCGTCAATGACATGGTGTCGATTACGACGAAACTTTTTCACTTGTTGCCATGATTAAATCCATTCGGATAATGCTTGCTATTGCTACATATTTCGATTACGAAATATGGCAGATGGACGTCAAAACCGCTTTCCTTAACGGAAACCTTTTGGAGGATGTTTATATGCAACAACCTGACGGTTTTGTCGTACCAAGACTTGCAGACAAGGTTTGTAAGTTAAATCGATTGAAGCAAGCTTGGAACCAACGTTTTGATGAGATCATAAAAGAATATGATTTCATTCAAAATGAGGATGATCCTTGTGTATATAAGAAGGTTAGTGGGAGTGCACTGAAATTCATTGTCCTTTACGTTGATGATGTATTGCTTATGGGCAATGGCATTTCCATGCTACAATCGGTGAAAGCTTGGCTTTCGTTAAAATTCTCCATGAAAGATCTGGGAGAAGCAGCCTTTATTATGGGAATAAAGATCTACCATGATAGATCTATAGAAAGCTGTTTGGACTCTCCCAAAGTACATATATTGAAAAAGTGTTGAAGAGATTCAACATGAAACAGTCTAAGAGGGGACTATTGCCAGTGTCACATGGCATCACTCTATCTAAGGACATGTGTCCTAAAACTCAAGATGAGAGGGACAACATGAGTCGAATCTCATTCACTTGGGCAGTCGGATCGATCATGTATGCCATGATGATATGTATGCGACCTGATGTCTCTTATGCTTTGAGCATGTGTAGTCGCTATCAGGCCGATTCATGTGATGGTCACTGGATGCGGCTAAGAAACATCCTTAAGTATCTTAGACGAACTAAGGATGCTTTCTTAGTCTATGGAGATGGAGAACTTGAGGTAACTGGGTTTACCGACGCAAGTTTCCAAACCGATAAAGACGACTGTAAGTCGCAATCCGGGTACATATTTTGTTTGAACAACGGAGCAGTGAGCTGGAAATCTTCCAAGCAAGAGACTGTTGCTGATTCAACAACATAAGCGGAATACATCGCTGCAGCTGAAGCAATAAAAGAGGCAGTTTGGAGTAGTTCCGTTAGCAGCTGAGCCCGTTCCATTATATTGTGACAATAACGGGGTTATAGTGCATGCGAAGGAACCGCGGTCTCATCAACGACCCAATCATGTTCTTCGACGTTTCCATCTGATTCATGAGATCATACATTGTGGCGATGTGAAGATCGAGAAGGTCGCATAAGATGACAACATTACAGATCCGCTGACGAAAGCTATTCCTCAGATAAATTTTAAGCGACATGTACATAGTTCATGTGTTAGATACTTGAGTGACTGGCTATAGGCCAAGTGGGAGATGTTGGACAATTATGACCCATAGCGTCACTATTTGTAAAAGACATTGTGGTTTTTGTACAAATTAATTATGTGACAAAGGAAATTGCTATTTTATCATTTTGTAATTAGATTACTTGAATATATAAATGATAAAAGTCCTTATGATTAGTTTCAGATTATAAGATATGAGACAATATCAATCCACGAAGGTTTAATCATTAAATATCCATAGTCGTAGTATTATCGAGACTGGACATCGATAATACAGAATAGACTAGTATTGCACTTGTGCGCGTTGTGGAAGCATAACGAAATAGTTCTCATATATTTAAGTATTGGATACTTATGCAAGTGTGATAGGAGGTTGTGTTTACCGATGGTACGGGAACAGCTTCGCTCTGGATAGACCCATCGGAATCCCATTGGTAGTATGACTATGTGTCTATGGGAATCCGAATCAGGGTAGGTGTATTTGGTCTTAACCTGAGACTTGCATCGCTAATACTTGCGACAATCAATACGCTTGGTTTTGGTCGTCCGGGGCTTTTACAAATTCTATGTACGCCTCTTCTGGGTTTATTGAGAATCATAGTGTATTGGGTGTGATGTCAAGATGGAAGTATCACTTCAGTCATTTGGAGATGATGATCACACAAGGATACAAAACTAGTACTTTAATATGTTGCAACTATCGGGATAATATGACAATGTCATGATTACCCGATTAAAGAGACTAGTTGCTTGTGATCCGATATATGCTTCGTACGGGGCAGACACCATTCCAGCCCCAGGCGTTGCATGTGACATCCGAGACTAGATCGCAATACGTAATACTACGTATACTACGCCTGACAAAGATTATATATTCCTTAAAAGAATATTTCTGGAGAATTGGGTAGGCACGGTGCTTTGCTAGAAGCCAATCATGTCTTGTAAATCGGTAAGAACGTGGTACCGGGTACGCACGTATTAGGGTAGTCCGATGACCGAATTTACTGCCAACATATCCAGGGATCTCATGGGTCGCTTCCCGAATATTCACCAATGACGTTTGACTCGAACATAATTAATCTGAGATTAATTAGACGAGAGAGAAAATTAATATAGGATTAATTGCGGTGAGAATTTATCTGGGATAAAATTCGAATAGAAGAGAGAGAACGATTAATTTGGAATTAATCGATAAAATAATATATTCGATATATTAAATGAAATTAGATTTCTAAGCGGAATTAAAATTGGATTTTAATTCGAGCAAACGAATTAATTTAGAATTAATTCGTAAGCGACTTTAAAAGTAATTTTGCTAGACATATTATTTAATTAAATTTTATTTAATTAAGTCGCAACGGAAATTTATTAATTCCGAATTAACGAACCCGAGCCCGATATGTGTTTTGGGGGCCCTCGAATTTTGAATTAAGTGGGGCCCACATCAAGTCACATCACTAGTCAAACTCCATTACTTTTTAGTGATGGAAGTTAGTGAAGATTTTTTTGGTAACTTGTAATACAACTTTTGTCATTTGGAATGACATTTACCAACTTGATTTTTGGTAATAGGTAATTGACTTTTGGAAAAATTTACAAAAAAAAAAAAAAAAAATCTCTCTTACAAACCTAAAAAAAGCCGTGAGCCTCCCTCTCCAAGAAGAAAGTTTGTTGCAATTTTTTCTTTATTGCTACACATAAGGAGTCTTCAAAGGTGTTAGGGAAACCATTCCCATCGAGTTTGGAATCAAAGTTCAAGGCTTGGAGCTACACCATTCACACAAGGAGAAGCTTGGAGCTCAACAAAGGTTTCAAAAGTTTTGAACTTTCCACCTACATCCAATCCGTTCAATGTAAGTATTTCCGCTACTTCTTTGATTATTCACACTTTTTTATGCTTAAATAGATCTTGGCATGTTCAAACATATATTTTATTATTTATTAATAAAGTAACTACATTTTCATTTCATACATTGTTAATGGCATTGTCATTATGCATATTAGATAGATGTATAAATATGCTAATAATGACATCGACCATAGAATAGTCTTGTAGTAATACTAGACATTAGGTGGTCCGGCATTGGGATAAATATTACTATTGTAAACTATTCTTAAAGTGAATATTCATAGTCATTGGTTTTGGAATACGGTCGAATTCCTATAACCTAGAAGACTAGCATATGTAGTATATTGGAATTTGAGTTCCAATGGTTTAACCCGATGTACCATGAGCTTTGGAAGCTCATATAGACGTGTGGGTATTGGTAGGATCGAATACTGAATGACTCACAGGTGATTCCTAATAGTTGGAAGTATACACCACCGTCAATAGGAATCTCATCGAGTCGAGTAGCATATGTAATCCTTTGACTGTAGGATATCATTAATTTTGTGTGAAATCTTCCACACTTTGATGTCATGTATGTCAGAAACCTTTTATGGTCTAGCCTTAAGATGTTCATTGGGTGCAGACTGATGCACTCGTTAATCAAGTGCGAATCAAGATAGAATCTGTCGGCCCGTATATGTACCATAAGGGGTTTAGGTAGCCATGTAAGTAAGTCATGATTCTTAAAACTTTGGCCAAATTCGATCACATATGGTGGATCACATCAATTGTAAAGAATCGTGGACATGCCGACATGAGATGTGCGTCTCGAAAACTTGACGATATATTCTATATTTCCTAAACACAACTCGGATAGCCTACGACTGATGGAACAGTTCACGAACCACGACCACGACCCATTCCATCGAAACTCTATGAACCACGACCTGTTCCTGTTTCATGAACGATTCACGAAGTTGTATTATCATGCTATATACATCATGTATCTCAAAATAAGTCTTCTTAAGCTCAGAAGAAAGAGAACTCATGATGAATGATTTAACCCTTAAATCATCATCCTTTCATCGCTGAAAAGTCTCATGTTCTTCTGGAGATGCATCAGGTGATATAGCAAGCGGTAATGGACCTTCCAAAATGTACCCTAACTTCTCGGAATTGGGGACAATCCTCGAGTCTATATCCCAATCTGCAAAGTTTTCTGTGCCTTTTAGCTTGTTCGTAAAAAGATTGATTGGAGGTGCCGCCATCGCAAATCTATCAAATAGACAACGAATCAACGCTAAGCAGATAAACAGATAAAAAGATTATAACAGTTTCAAAATATATCATAAAACATTAACTAGATCATGGATTTTTAATATAAAAATGTCTCTTCCAATATTTCATGCAATATTGTAATCCCCAAACAGAATACAAAACATGCGATAATCAAATCATAACATAATAGTGAAATGTGGACCCATGAATATATTTCAACTCACAGCTTTGGCACGGTCTCGCCTACATATATTCATTAGGTAGACAACTCATTGTCAATCACTCAATAGTGACTCCTGGTTTTGTCCTGGTCATTTCTCGTTGTGACAGCTTTGCCACGTTCACAAGGAGGAGTACCAAGGTTAAACTTGTCAATGATGAATTCAAGATACTTACTAAACCCTGACAGCTTTGGCACGTTCAGGATTCCGCTTTCGCTTGAATTCACCTAATATCAAATATCTGGTACAGATAAAATTCTACAGGCCATATCCTCGCACGTTCTTGGATATAGTCACAGAATATTTATCGATAAGCAGTTATTGACAAGACAGACCAATTAATATGCATCAAATATATATTAAATTAGAAACCTTATTTTAAATAGGAATTTTCCGCTAAAGATGCTTTTAATTTATTTAATCAAATTAAATAAACACATGCATGCATTAAAGTCAAAATTAAAGTCAATATTGAATTTTAAAGGCATAATCATATATCGGGGTTCTGGAATCAGACTCGCTCTGATAGTTTTATAAGGAATTACGGGTTTGCGCAGCAGAGCGCGAAAAAAGGATTTTTTCAATTTCAATTTTTTTCTTGAAACAATTAAATAAACTTATTTATTTAATTAACTAATACTTAAAATATGAAATTTTAACCCAAGAAACCATATTTCTTTTAATTACCAAATTACCCCAAACTTTTACAAATTAATTATTTTGGTGCTTAATTATGTCAATTACATATTTAATTGATTCCAAATCAATCCCAAAATAATTTTTACAATTTTGAAACACAAACCAGAAACTTTCCTGAATTTCCGAAAATACCCAGAATTTTCCATAATTTACGAAAATAGCCCAGAATTTTTATTAATTGTAATTTGGCCCAATTTGTTCAAAACACATCAAGATCAAATCCAATCAATCCCAAATTTGACATACATCAAATATACATCAAATTATAACATATATATGAAAAGCCCCAAAATTTGATGGGTTAAGAACCCTAATTTCACAAATTACTCAAATTGGGCAATTTACATTAGATTGACAAAATTCAATACTTTAATAATCCAATTACCACATCAATCAAGTCTCACCATCATGAAATTAATCAAGAAAAATTCTAGGTTAATTATGAATGGCTAATTTGTTAGGGTTGATGCTCGGAGTGCCAATCGTATTTATGTCTGATTCATAAATACGAGTAACTTTTCCATAATATTACTAATTCAGTGGTAGCACCATTTTCTTTTATACACTTATTCGATCTAATTAAGATTAGATATTTGATTATGATTAGATCGAAACTAAATCCGGTTTAGTGATACGTGTATATTAGACAAAGACCCTAGGATTTACAATATAGTGTACAGTTACAACGTAGTTTGTAATTGAGATTGGGAAGCACACTATAAGATGTATATCCTTAAATAAAATTCATGGTCAAGATTTTCTTACACGGGTCGGTTAGTAAAATCCGCTGAGACCAATACATGTCGTATATCATGGCTTGGTCTAATGGTTTATCCCAATGAACCATGAGTCTTGGGAGACTCGTATAGACATGTAGGTGTTTATTTGATAAGACACTAAACGACTCACTGAAGATTTCCTAATATATGGTACACCAATGTCAATAGGAATATTCTCGAATTGAGCGAGCATAGTGGTCATTCGACTTGAGATACCACAGTGGGATATATGAGTTATCCTACACACTTTGATGGCAGTCACGTCATTGATCTATTCATGATCAGACCTCCGCCTGTTCGTTGGGTGTGGACTGATGCTAATGATATCCAGTGTGTATCAAGATAGGATCCGTCAGCCCTGTGTACAGGGCATATGCATCCTCACGTGTTTACGATCTATTAAATCCATGGCCGTGGTATAACTTCAGAAATCAGTTCCGAGTGTTATTTAGAGATCGTAAATTGAAAGTCGACTGTATTATACCAAACGAATTTGACATTTTCATATATATCCCAGGTATAATACGGATAGCCTGTGATAGAGGGATTAAACATATGTAATGACCTCGACTTGCATAGTTTAACGAGATTATCCGTGGTCGTCATAATTCATGAGTGGGTGAATTATGGACATGAAATTGGATTTCATGACGGATAAATCGAAACTTAGAGAGTCCCACAATATGAAATGTACTCGTTGAGCACTTGGGCAACTCGATATGAATAATATGGACTATTCATAATACTTCATCGGATTAAATGAGTTAATTCGAATCGTTTAATAGGTTAAACGATAACACATGCATTAGGGGATTTTGTCCGATAATAATTATTGTGTATTTGTATTTGATACATAATACGATTAGATACATATTAATTATTCTTCAAATGTGATTTTGACACATGCCATAAATATATGTATTTTTTATTTATTATAAATAAAAATACATATATAATAATAATTACATTAATCAATTATTTGGATATTTAATTGTTAAATATTTGAATTATTAATTAGTAAAATTTTTCCATAAATGTTATGGAATTTGCCAATTATTATTGGACCATATGGCATGACATAATATACTTCATGTGTGCCAATTTGATTGGTTTACATAAAGTCAATTAGTATTTAATTTGATTAAATTATAAAAGGACAAAAAAGTCCCTAAAAAGTCGGCAATATTGGTTTTTAAAATGAAAAATTATTTTCTCTCACTTGTTCATTCATACCATTGCCGAGAACCTCAAGTTATAAAAATGAAAAATGGGTTTCATGGATGCTTGATGATTCAAGCACAAAAGTGAAGGAGAATTCAAGAAATTGCTTAAGGAACTTTGGAGTTTTATAGGTAATCTTCAAAATCTCTAAAGTTTTGAAATTTGTTTCTTATTTCTTGATTTCTTAGAATGGTTTTAGGGTTTCCTTGCTTGTAAAATTTGGGGCTTTTGGTTATGGTGGATGATTTGGAAGGAGTTGAATCATGTGTGAAATATATTAGATGAAATTAGTGTAATTTGTATTCAATTTTATCATTTGATGATAGGTTGCTATTCTAGAGTGTTATTACCACTCTTGTGGCATCTAGAATTATTCTTGGGTTGTTCATATTTGGTGACTTTGGTTGGTGTCTTGATTAATTTGATTAATGTTGAAAATTTAGATTTAAAGCATGAAAAATTCAGTAATTTCGGTTTCTGATCAGATCTGTTAAAACTGAAAATTTTGTGATTATTTGATGTTTTATGAATGTAATTTATGTATTTTGGGAGTTGGAACAATTTTCGGAAAGTGTTTCGGAGTTGAAATAAGGGAAAACGTCCAAAAACGGCATTATCAGGTGACTTTTGAGTCAACCGGATGACGGCTGCCCTAACAATGAATCTGTCACTGTTCGGGAAGCCCATGAACTGCCCTAACACTATTGGAGCTGACCTGGGTAGTTTTCATGAGTGTCGAGTTGTCGGTTTGGTCGAAAAAGCATTTTGCTTCCTTTTGCGGAAAAACGATTTTTCGTAAAAGTTTCATGAATTTTCAACCTTATTTATGTCAATATTTGATATTGTATAAATAGGTTTAGGTAAAATATGAATAAATTATTCATATTAGATATTGAATAATTTATTCGGTAATTTGAAAAAGTTTTAAATTATGATTTCGCCCGAACCGCGCTTCCGCTGCGCTCATCGCCCAAAACCCCAACAAAAATAGTATCAGAGCGGGTCTGATGCTTCATCCATTATATTATTCATGCTTGATATTTTATATTTAATCCAATTTTAATGTTCGTACATGCATGTAATCTATATATGTTTCTTTACATTTTGATTCCACGCTAACGAAAATGTTATAGAAATTTAATCATTAAATTAAGTTATATTTTCTATAGGTAGAATTGAATTGTTTAGAAAATGATTTAGATTAAAATTCTGCATTTGATGTAGAACATAGCTTCCTGAGGAAAATCCTCGCTTTTAAATATTGCTGTAAAGTAACGTGTATTGGATACATGTTTCTTACTCCGTCTTGTCAGTACAGTTTATGAGTATCTTTCTATAACTTCATCTGAGATCGTGCCAAAGCTGTGAGGGTGTAGGTTATAGAATTATTATCCATACCGATTGTATATTGATACTGGACAAATTCAAGTGAAAGTTGAAATCCTGAACGTGCCAAAGCTGTCAGGACTACATCGGTAGCTTGAGTTTGTGAATGACAAGTGTAGCCTTGATACGCCTCCATGTGAACGTGCCAAAGTTGTCACAGCAAGAAACGGCCCTGACCAAAACCAAGAGTCACTGGTGAGTGATTGACAAAGATTTGTTTACGTAATGAATATACGTAGGCGAGATCGTACCAAAGCTGTGAGTCGAAATATATTCATAGGATCCTATTCTCACTATGGAATTCGATTTAGTTATTGAATTTCCATGGTCCTTTGGGGATTACGATATTACGTAAAGTAGTGGGAGACACTACTGAGTTTAAGAATCCATAACTTAAGCAGTGTATAATATTTTGGAAAAATCTGTTTTGTTTTATTTTCATTCTATATTACTTATAGATTTATACTTCTAATCCACTACATTATATTTCTTGAATATGTATTTTCTGACTTTACTTATGGTACGTAATTCTAGAATAGGTTCTAGAAAGACAGTAGACTTAGATATTGTTAGATTAGTTGAAACCATCGGGAACTGTTGTTCTGATTTTCTTAAAAATCAAGATGGTTTATGACTTAGTTACTAAGTCACGATTATGTAATCTAAATAGGATATCTGCTTTAGGATATAATTATCTAGAAAGGACAGTTTCTTATGCAGTAAGAATTGACTTGAATTAGTTCATGTCTCGAGATTCTTGACTGGCATTAAGAAAACCCTATTAGTATTTGTTTATCTTATAATGACGTTTCTTGGCTTTAGTGACTTTTAGAAGTCGTGTGTCTGACACAGTTTGCTAATCAATCATTTGAAATTGTTGTAAATAATTGAACACAAATTATAAAGCTAAAGAAAGAAAATATGTAGAGTTGTGTACAGAGAATATCGATTCTCACAATACGACAACTGTAGGTATTGGATACCAGATCTCCCGTCTAGTTATTTAAAATAATGTTTAATAATTGTTTTGATATTTGATATCAAAACTTGTGACTATTGTAGGCATTGCATTTTTTGCATGTGAAACCCGATGATGAGCCTCATTTGGAGGCACTATCTTTTAAGTCGCGGAAATCACGGGAAACGGACATCGGAAGGGAAGAGTCAAGAATTGACGGTTTGTCGGATTTAGTTCACGTGTTTAGCTTCGGGTTCGTTGTTGGATCTCCGTTTTAAAAACTTAACCTTAGCCCAAGCCCATTAAATCACATCCAAAGAAATAATTAATATATGTCACAAACCAATAATAATTAAACATTTAAAATATATGTCACAAATTAAATTTAAATTAAATATAAGTAAATTAAAACCAATTAAATTCACAAATTAAAATTAATTAACTCACAAATGTAAACTAAATTGAAATTAAATAACTAATTAAATTAAATGTTAAATCTAAAAATCACAAACCAATTAAATTAATTAAATTAAATTCTAATTAAATTAATTCCAATTCAAATTAAATAAACAAATTAAATATTAATTAAACAATATACCAAATTAAATAGAATAATTAATAAAATCAAATACCAAGATTAAATAATTCACTTCCAAATTAAAATCAATCAAAATAAAATAATTCATAATTTAATTAAAACACTCACCAAATTTAAGAAATTCCTACCCAAATTACAATTATCTCTTGCCTAAAAAATTCCAATCATATACACATAATTCTAAATTGATTTATTTCCTAATTAAGCCATGCAAACCCTAATTGATAACTATATAAACATAACCTAAATAACCCTAAGACTCTCGAAGACATGGCACAAACAAAAACAAAGCAAAAAAACCTCAGCCAAGCAACAACTCTTCACAGCCTTCATATTCTTCACGAAAGCCAAGCAAACACTTCAACTCACACCACCATCACGCCAAAATCTAGCCTTCATCAGCCTCTCAATTCACGCCAACCCTCTCCAATCAAACCACAACCTTCACGCATATACTACCTTTACTCACACCACCTTCACTCAAAGCCCCACAACTTGCTCACACCTTCAACACGTCACAGCCTACAAGCCTCATCTTTGCCCATCAATAACTCCCTGCCTCACGTTGCAATTAAGCCACTAAACACAGCCCCCTTTGGCGCAACTTAAGCCACCTTCACAACCCCCCCTAATCCACGCCAAAAAAGCCCTAAATACACCCCTAAACCACCACAAAACCCCTGCAAACAGCCCCTACCTGCATGCCAAAACAGCCCACCAAATCACCTCACTGCAGTTCAAAAAAACTGCATTGTTTAACAACTGAAACTGCACCTTTTCCCACCACCAAAACAGCAGCTAATACCCTTAAAACAGTCCCGAAAACACCCTAAACCAGTGAACAAAAATTGCACTTTAAAACCTTTGAACAACCGAACAAACAGCAGCCCGATACCCATTAAAATCGCACAAAACAGTCCTTAAATGCACCTGAAACAGTGAGCAGCGAAACGGCAGCAAAACGGAGCCAAAACAGTAGCTCGAGCGGTGAAACAGCAAAGTAAAACGCAAACCAGTGAACCAGAAAAGTTGCGGTGTGATAGCCCTTCCGACGGTCGTGAAACGTGAGTCCGAAAGTCGACATAAAAGGTTAGACCTGAGGGTACCTTTCACACTTGTTTTTATTTGATTTTTATTGATTCTTTTAATTGCGTTTTACTTATTTATTGAATATTGTTTGCATGTGATGTGTGTTGTGGCCATTGATTAAAACGGAAAATACGTCGTCTCTCGTGGTATATAGGATGGAAACCCAGATGTAAATTCCGTAGCCGATTCCGAATGGACGGTAGTGCGGTCTGTACTTGGGATACAACTCCACGTACCACTTGAGTAAACGGCGCATATTTCGCTTTATGTATTTTGATTATTCGCACTTTATTATTCGTCTTTTAATTTCCGCATGTTATTTATTTATGTTATGATGCGATCGAACGCATGGGCTTAGTAAGTCGGATTAAAGGTTCCCTATTTGGAGGGGTTAAAATCCTTTACCACGATACTTTGCCGCGCCGGTTGATGTGTGTTCGGTTGAATGCAAAATACATTCAATCGGACATACTAAGGTTGATATGATTGTCTTTATTTTTGTATGTATGATGCGATTGAGCGCATGGGCTTAGTAAGTTAGTCCAAAGGTCCTCTCTTTGAGAGACGAAGAGCCTAAAAGGCCACCTTTGTGACACTACTTCGCCGCGCCGGACGAAATATGTTTGGGTTGAATGTACGTTCAATCGGGCATACGAAGTCCTACACTTTTATTGTCTTTATTTCATGTATTGTGATGTGACGCGCATGGGCTTAGTATGTTGGTCTAAAGGTCCTCTCTTTGAGAGACAAAGAACCCCAAAAGGCCACCTTTACGGCAGTACTTCGCCGCGCCCCTTTATTTTGTTGTTTAGTATGACGTCTTCTTACATGACCATGCATCATATCACATTGCGCATGGGCTTAGTATGTTGGTCTAAAGGTCATCTCTTTGAGAGACAAAGAGCCTAAAAGGCCACCTTTACGACAGTACTTTGCCGTGCCTCTTTTATTTAGTTATTCGCTTCATAACGTCTCTTTGAAAATTCATCATATTGCATTGCGCATGGGCTTATCAAGTGAGATTAAGGGTCCTCCACTTTGAGGGATGAAAATGCTTAAAAGCTACCTTTGCTACAATGATTTGCCGCGCCCCTTAATCTGTTGTTATGTACGAGAAGTCATATATTCATATGTTCATGTATGTGTCATGTTGTTTACTGCATTTTGGAGGTCACTGCTGTAACCCGTTCGAACGCGTTCCGAAACGCCGCACGAACGCATGTTTTCTGTCTGGTCCCGTTCGAACGCGTTATCAAACGCTATGCGGACGCGAACCTTCTGTTTACCGTTCGAACGTGTTTACGAACGCTACACGAACGCGAATACACTGAATTGAGTCATTTTCATCATATGTGCGTCTGTGTCTATATCTATCTTCTTTTGCACCACGTCATAGCTCGCTCACTTTAATGCCTAATTGCATCCCTAAGCGTCTTTTTGCATTATGTACTTAGTTGCCCCTTTTATTTGTGCATGGACATGTAATGGCTATTTGTTTATGATATGTCTATGAAATCACATGTTCACCATCATTTGATTCGCCTTTATGTGTGCTTGTGTGGTTAGTATGTGCTTGCGTTTCCATGAATACAACATGCCAATGAAATTGTCTGTTTGTTGATTTAATGTACTTCTAAGCATGCAATCTTATATGTGAAATACATGTATATTTAGACGCATATTTTATTTTATAAATGTGAATTTAGAAGCATGATACCCTTAGAAATAAATGTTACTTCAGCTTGTTTAAATTATTATATAAATCCTTTCATTACAAGTGACATGAGTAAGGGACCATTCCGAACCCAACGGTTTGAGGTCTTCCCTTGCGAGGGGTGAGTGCGGCCTTAAATCTCATTTTCCTGGTTCACACCGGGTGGCGACTCCATTATTCTCCGGTTTAGTCCCCCGTGGCTACTCCGTACTCCCGACTAGTGCCGCGAGCCTAGGACAGCATGCGTCGCCCAGATTAGCTGTGTTCCCACAACTATTGGATAGTTACTTGTTCTGTATAAACAGTTGTTACATATTTAAGATGACTAGTAGTGTCATTAATGTAAACATAAACATTAAGAAAAATATTCGGTGAAATAAATAACTTAGAACTGTGCTTTATGAGATTTTATCATAAAAGCATTAGATGCTTATTCTTTATGGTAATGGATGGTCTCATACGAGTTCGCACCATATATCCTTATCCATTTAATGAATATTATATTCATGAATGTGATTAAATCTCATTTAACCAATGATCGTCATTGGACCACAAGATTTATTAAACTAATACATTGGATGTATGTGGTTTAATGAATTAATAATTGTCTTTGATAGTTTTCTATACTCCGTAACTTAGTTAATGATTTGTCATGACTTAGTTACGTGTTTCTAATAAAGAACATGTTGAACGTCTTGAATAGTTCGAGAACTTTCGATAAGTTTCTGATGAAACACATATAGAATATTTTGAATTGTTCAAAGATATTCTATTTATAGTGTTGAAAACTATATCTTTAAAATTCATTGTGAGTCTTTGAATTGTTTAAATATGTTTGATATGATCAAACACATGAATTTAAGGCAATTAGTTTTAAAGTTATTTAATAAATGTGATTCTTACTCAATATTAAACTTCCGCGATTCCATTTTGATGGAATTGGTCAGTGAGAGTTATTGAATCTTATCTGATTTGATTCATTGATATTTAGTGTTACCGAATTGGTTCTCAATACTCTTGGGGTTATGCTCTAGAAATACTAATTCATCTCATTAATTATTGTTCCATTAGTTCATACCGTTACATATATGATATGTACTATAGAAAATTTGAATCTTAAAAATTTGAGATTTGAGACTTTCTTTTGTTTAATGGTTATATAATTGAAAGTACTTACGCCTCGGAGGTACGAGTGAGAAGTTTATCATTTATTCTATTTAATAGAATATTGTATTCTATTTGGTAGAATATCTTTTCAATGATCTCAAGTAATAAAATTGTTTTGTTACTTGATGATTAACATTGGATGTTAATGATTGCAGAAAAGACTTGACTTATTAAAGTCAAATGTGAGAGTGATAAACTGTAGTGAACTACATGATTAATAAGATGAAAAGACCCTTAGTGTAGGCACTGCATTTTTGCATATAAGTCCTAATGAAGAGTCTCACACGGAGACACTACCTTTTAAGTCGAGGAAGTCGCGGGAAACGGACTTCGGAAGGGAATCAGTATTTTTGTTAGATTTTATTCACTTGTTTAGCCTCGGGCTCGCTTGTTGGACCTCCGTTTTAAAGCACCTTTGGCCCAAAACCCCTGCAAGCCACACCTAGCCTACACACATGACACACCAAGCCCACCCCAAAGCCAACCCACACGCCCAAGCCTTGGCCCGCACGCCCAAGCCCACTTAAAACACATCCAAATTAATTAAATAAAATCTAAAAATCATATACCAAAATTAAATAAAATCTAAAAATCATATACCAAAATTAAAATAAAATCATGCCTAATTAAAATCAATCAAAAATATTATATTCCTAACTAAACAAATTGTATGCCTAATCAAAATCAATCAAAAATATTATATTCCTAACTAAACAAATTGTATGCCTAATCAAAATAAATTAAATATTTTAACTTCCTAATTAAACCAAATCTTGTCTCCCATCAATCTCTTGCTTTCCTTGTATGACACTAAGAAATATCTCACCTTTATTGCATGATCTCTCATTTCTTCTCCAACAAGATTTAACCCTAACCTTTGTCTATAAAAGAAACACTTTTCTCACCCTTGTCGCCAGCCTCTCCAACTCACGCATACGCAAGCAAAAAGAAAAGCTCTCTCACGACAATTCAGAAAGAAAACCCTAAACAAAACACTCTCCTCACGCCTCTCTCTCTCTCTCATTCACACCACACGGCACAACCATTCCCTAAAACCCTAGCATAGCTCTCGTCTCCCTCCTAGATTCATTCGGCTTTGATGGCCAAAACAAAAATATAAACCAAAGACACCCACATCCAATTCACGCCACAAGCATACATTGAGCAACCAATAATCGCCCAGCACCCTCACAGCCTTCATCCCTCTCGCATGCACACGTCAAAGCCACCTAACCCTCACTCAAACAATCACAAGCCATGACAAACCCTAATAAACTCTTATCTTCCTCACGCATAAAGGCCTTCATCAGCCCCTGCCTTTTCAGGCCACAGCCAGACAATCAACGCAAAGCACTCAGCCACTCAGACTACGCCTAACGCACCACTCAATATGCCACACACTCAAAACACATAAGCCACATGCCCCCTAACCATTCAAAGAACCTCACGCCACCTGCCCTCACAAAGAACCATCTCACTCCATTCGCCCAAAACAACCAACAAACTACCTCTTACAATGACTGAAACACACCCCTAAAATACCAAAAATAGTGACCAAATACAGCAGCAAAATAGCAGCAAAACGAAGTCAAAATAGTAATTTGAGCAGCGAAACAACGAAGAAAGAAGTAGACCAGTGAACTAGAAAAATTACGGAGTGATAGCCCTTCCGACGGACTTGTAACGCGCTTCCGAAAGTCGACATAAAAGGTTAGACCTAAGGGTATCTTTCACATCCATTTTCATTCATATTTTTATTGTTTACTGAGTTTCGTTTGCATGATTATTGTGGAGTGATGCATGTTGTGGTCCTTGAATAGATAGAAAATTCATGTATTGTGAAATGATGTATGTTGTGGCCCTTGAATAAAATGAAAAATGTGTCGCATCTCGTGGTATATAGGATGGAAATCCGGACATAAATTTCATAGTCGATTCCGAATTGACGGTAGTATGATTTGTACTCGGGATACAACTCCACGTACCACTTGAGCAAACGGCGTATATTTTGTTTTATGTTGTTTCGATTCGTTTATTATTCGCTATTTAATTTCTGCATGTCATTTGTTTGTGTAATAATGTGATAAAGCGCATGAGCTTAGTAATTTGGATCAAAGGTTCTCTATGTTGAGGGATTAAAAAACCTTGCCACGATGTTTTGCCGCGCCGGATGATGTATATTCGATTGGATGTAAGTGCGTTCAATCGGGTGTACGAAGTCCGATATTGCTACCTTTATTTTTATATGTATTATGATATTGTGCGCATTGGCTTAGTAAGTTGGATCAAAGGTTCTCTATGTTGAGGGATTAAAAACCTTTGCCACGATGCTTTGCCGTGCCAGATGATGTATATTCGATTGGATGTAAGGTGTGTTCAATCGGGTACACGAAGTCCGATATTGCTATCTTTATTTTTATATGCATTATGATATTATGCGCATGGGCTTAGTAAGTTGGATTAAAGGTCCTCCATTTCGAGGGGTTTAAATCCTTTACCACGATGCTTTGCCGCGCCGAATGATGTATATTCGGTTGAATGTAAGATGTGTTCAATCGGGTATACAAAGTCCGATATTGTTGTCTTTATTTTTATATGCATTATGTTATTAGCGCATGGGCTTAGTAAGTTGGATTAAAGGTCCTCAATGTCGAGGAGTTAAAATTCTTTACCACAATGCTTCACCGCGCCGGATGACGTATATTCGGTTGAATGTAAGATGTGTTCAATCGGGTATACAAAGTTCGATATCGTTGTCTTTATTTTTTTATATGTATTATGTTGTTAGCGCATGAGCTTAGTAAGTTGGATTAAAGGTCCTCCATGTCGAGGGGTTAAAATCCTTTACCACGATGCCTTTGCCGCACCTTTTAGCCCGTTATTATTTATTATGTGTCATCTATCCATCCGTTCACGTATGTGTCATATTGTTTACTGTATTTTGGAGGTCACTGCTGTAACCCCGTTCGAACGCGTTTCAGAACGCCGCACGAATGCATGTTTTCTGTCTCAGTTCATTCGAACGCGTTTACAAACTCTACTCGAACGCAAACCCTCTGTTTACCGTTCGAACGCGGCTACGAACGCCCACGGTAAACAGGCC
>SKCR01051408.1:0-37190 GCA_019454045.1 Zanthoxylum bungeanum
GCCAATCACTCAAGTGTCCTACACCTGAACTATGTACGGGTCGCTCAAACTTCTACTGAGAAATATCTTTCGTCAGCGGATTTGCAAAGTTATCATCTGATGCGATTTATTCAATCATCACATCGCCACGATGTATGATCCACACGAATCAGATGAATAGTTGAAGTATATACTTGGATCGTTGATGAGACCTTTAATTCTTTAGCTTGTGCTGTAGCCTAGCTCAGCTGCTAATAGAACTATTCCTAATCTAATTAGGATTATTAATATCCAAAGTGCTTCTATTGCTGCCTCAGCTGCATCAATATTCCGCTTTTGTTGTTTATTCGGTAACATATCTTGCTTGGAAGATTTCCAGCTCAATGTTCCATTATTCAAACTATATAGTACCCTTATTACGACTTATAGTCATTTTTGTCGGTTAGGAAACTTGCAACGGTGAACCCAGTCACTTCAAGTTCTCATTCTCCATAGTATAAGAAATCATCTTTAGTTCATCTAAGATACTTAAGGATGTTCTTAACATCAATCCAGTGACTATCACTTGGATTGGCCTGATTGTGACTCCATATGCTCAAAGCATATGAGACACCAGGTCGCGTACATATCTTTTAATGTACGAGTTCTCGGAGAGTGCCAACAACTTTTAGATCTATCTTAGTAGATCCATATTCCTAGAATAAAGGTTGTCTCTCCCAAGTATTCTATGGAGAATTTTCATGAAAGCCAAGCTTTCACCGATCGTATTATGGGAATGTCATTTCCAAGAAATGATATATCATTATTATTTAGGACAATCATTGTCAGTGCGCTCCCACTAACCTTCTTATATACACAAGAATCATTTCCGTTTTGAATTAAATCATGTACCATTATGATTATATCAGAACGATAGTTTCAAGAACGCAATGCTTGCTTCAATCCATAAATGGATCGATTTAACTTACAAACCTTGTTAAGGTGCGACAAAGCCGTCAGGATGTTGTAAACATCCTCCAAAAGGTTTCCGTTTAAGGAAAGCGATTTTGACGTTTAGCTGCCATATTTCATAAATGAAACATGCAGCATTAGCAAGCATTATCCAAATGGATTTAATCATGGCAACAGGTAAAAGGTTTCATCGTAATCGACACAATGTTGATAACGGTACCTTTTCGCTACAAGCCTAGCTTTGTACGTTTGTATGTTGCCATCCATGTTTTTCTTCCTTGAAGACTAATATAGTACCAATAGGCACAATGCCTTTCGGTACATCAACCAGTGTCTAAACTTGGTTGGTATACATGGAATCCATTTCGGACATCATGGCACTTTGCCATAATAGGGAGTCGATACCTTGTATCAAATCCTCATACGTAGTCGGTTTGTCTTCCTCAATAAGATTGACATCTTTACGAGGTGAGATCAGAAACCCATACCTCCCAGGTTGTTTTCTGACTCTCTCCGACTTGCGCGGTTCTTGTGTATTCGAAGATTATTGGTATAGTTTCATCCCTGATGAACTATTTATGTTCAATTAAGGACTCGGTGTCTGGAACAGTATTACTCCAATTTTCATCGAGTTTTACTTTCCTCCCACTTACCACTGCATATAGGTATTTCTCTTAGGAAAACCGCATGGCGAGCAACAATTACATTGTTCTCTAGTGAGTTGTATAAGTACTATACTTTGGTTTCCCTAGGATAACCCACAAATTAGGCACTTATCCAATTTGGGTTCTAGTTTGGTATCATCCAAACATATGCCCAGCATTCCCAAATCTCCAGGAATTAGAAAATCTGGTTTCTTTCCTGTTCATATCTAATATGAAGTCTGTCAAATAGATTTTCATGGAACCTTATTCAAAATAAGTATTGCACTATTTAATGTATATCCCTAGAAGGAAAATGGTAGCTCAGAACGACTCATAATTAACCTTATAATGTCTAACAAAATTTGGTTTCTCCGTTTGGACACACCGCTTGATTGAGGTGTTCCGGGAGGAGTCCACTGTGAAAGAATACTATAATCTTTCAAATAGTCGAGAAACTTATTACTTAAGTATTTTCCATCACGATCTAATCATGAAGGTTTAATACTTTAGCCGATCTGTCTGTCTACTTCGTGTCGAAACTCTTTGAATTTATCAAAAATTTTCGATTCGTGTTTCAAAAGAAACACATAACCATAACGCGATGCCACATCTGTAAAGGTTACGAAGTATTCATATCCACTTCTAGCCTAGCTAGATATGGGCCCACTTACGTCACTATGAACGAGGGCTAACAGATCGGTGGCACTCGTACTTTTACCAAGTAAAAGGTGTTTTAGGCACTTTGCTTAATAAATTAGATTCATAGACATCATTAGATTAGAATCAAGTCCGTCTTAGTACCCACTCTTCGAAAGTTTGGATATACGAGTCTTGTTAATGTGTCTCAGACAACAATGCCACAAATAAGTCTCATCTGATTAATTCAGTTTGAGCTATTTGTTTGTCATGTCATACGTTTGAGATTCATTTATATTCACAATATAAATATGTTATTCACATCTAATGTGTTTATCTCAATATCATCTTTATAAAATAAAACACTTTAGTGTTCTAGAATATAAAGGTATACCTGCAACGAGTTATACTCTGATATAGAGATAATGTTTCTAGTCAAACTAGGTATATTTTAACAGTTTCCTAATTTAAGTACACACCCAAAGGGTAGTTCCTAAACTTAGGTCTCTACGGTTAACTGTTTTCCACTCGCAGGTCGATCTCAACTGAAGTCAATATCCTGCTAATCAGCAGATTCCGCACATCAGTACATATTTATGTAACACATCTAGTATCAAAAATCTAATTTTGAAACCAGTAGCGAACATGTTTATGACAAACATGCTTGAAGTCGGAGCCTTGCACCACCTTTACTTCCTTCATGTCTGCCTTGTCCATACGACAGTCACGCTTCCAGTGACCCCGTTTGCCACAGTTTAGGCAGACATCTTGGGATATGTCCTTTGTCTTCCAAAAGACTGTGATGATTTTGCCTTTGCCCCTTTTAGAAGCTCTGACTCTGCCTCATTGAGCATAGCCGCCAACTCTCCAATAGTTTACTCTTGGTTCATAATAAACCTGCCCCAGCTTTCAGGTAGAGACTATAAGATCAAATCTTTGGTAATCTTAGCCACGTAGGTAATGCCCAGCTAACCTAGCTGATCGATGTCAGCAATCATCTACGACACCTAGTGCTCGACAAATGTACCCTCTGACATACGTAGGCAAAAGAGCTTCTTTTGCAATTTGTACTTCTAAGATCTAAGAATAGATCTATGAAGATCTTTAATTTCAACATCATGGTATAAGGATCCAATCCTTAATTCTGACGACGGAATTAAAGAGTCATTGCGCCATGCATAATGGATTGAGCACTAAAGTTATCATTACATGAATCTTCCAAAGATTATGTTCTACTATTTGCTCAACTTCGGGCTTAGGCCCAAGAGGTTGTTCTATCAAATAGAATAACTTCTCAGTTTCCATGACTATCCTTAGGTTCTATTGAATATAATGATTACTATAGTCTAACTATATAATCAACTATAATTTGATTGGTTAAATTCAAATATATTGATTACTATAATCCAATTATATAATCAACTATAAATGAAATAGTTTGAATACAGTCCAACTGTTTGATTAAAACAACAATTAAATATTAGTCCAACTAATATATTAATGTAATGACGAAAAATTAAAATGAGCGAGTATTGGCAAGTATCTAAACGAAATTGCAAATTTAATATTGCCTCCCACTATTTTCGGCGAGCCTCTAACCCTCTGTTGAGTACTTGAGAAACCTAGTTTCCTAGTGGGCTATGATCTCGTTAAATAACACACAACATTGACTTTGGCCAACAAGCTATATGATATTTAACTAGGTAGATCTCTAAGATCAATTGGATCTCATCCAATTCATAGATCCAGTAGGTGGACATCCAAGTCCGAAACATATATCTAATATATGCCAATATATATGATATATTCCCTAACATTTTTCCTCTGAATCAATTAAGCCTTGGCTATGGCACAACAAACTTAATGATTCCAGTTAAGCGGGATCCATTGACCTTGGAAAGCTTCGTAATCGATGTCGATGGACAAGAAGTGATCTTGAATTTGGCCAACAAATCATAACTTGGACAAGACATGCGATATGGAACAAAGCCTTCATGATTCAAACACATCCGCGATGGACAAAGGTCTTGACTTTGGCCAACAAACCAGTGCCAATCTTGGATCTTGAGAATGAATCATTCAATGGAAGGAAAAACGCTTAATATTTGTTAAGGGTTTTTCGCGTAATTGGCAACCAATTAATTATCTTAGATTAGGTCCCATCATACACCCTTAAGCATGCATTCTAAAAGCATAATAAGGCGCGATAAATAAATTAATAATGATATGCGGATGGATATTTAAAACAACTTGTTCCTAGAACAAATCTCTCCATTTCCTCTCTACCGCTAGCACTATTCTTACTTCTACCCAATTACATAACACTTCTAAAGAAACCTCATTTACATTGAGGGGAATAGGTGAGAAGAGAAATACAAAGAGTTAAGAGGTAATAGGTTGGACACGCAGGTCCAATTTAATAAATTCTAAATCTATTACAATAATTTCCAAAATTGCCCTCACCCATATAATATACATCCGATATACATTATTCATATATCACATTCCATGTATTCACACAAAGCATGTTATCAATCAATCTAATCCAATTAATTAATCTGAAATTAATGACCATCCAATGTTCAAACAACGATTTGATTTGCGCGAGTCCGACTCGTTTAAGAATAAGTACTCAAAGTACGAATTCTTGAATTATATCAAACTACAATATTAAATCCAATTTAATTTGTATTCAATACTAATTCTTTATTTAATTTCAAATTAAATAATTACACTTTATTAATAAGCCTTTGCGACTTAGATTCTAAATCTAATCTTTACGGGTCTCAAAGCCCAATTAACATCCAATGTCAATTTAATTAAAGTCCAATTGGCTTTCAATTAATTTATAAGGCATGGACTTTGGCAACCAAAGCCCAATAAGGAATCACCTTTTGCCAAAAATCAATTTAGGCCCAATTAAAATTTTAAAGGCCCATTTTATTATATTTGGACTTTATGGAAATGGTTTTAGGCCCAATTGGATCCAACCAATTAACCTTAATCAAACTTGGCCCAACCAAGCCCATTAAGCCCAAATACAACTTTATTAGCCCAATTCCAAATTTAGCCCAACTAATTAAATTCCAATATTCCAAATATCATAATTTAATCAATTAAAGTGCATTAGCCATAATTAATTAGTTAAATTAATATTTCCAAAACACCAATTACATAATTAATCATGCTTTATTATTATCAATTCATGTCCAACATAATTGAAACAAAATCAATTCATTTCCATGCTTTGATGTCACAGCAATATAGGGATTTTTAAATCCGATTTCGATTTCAATCAAATTAAATCATAAATCAATTTATCTCATGTATTTCAACTCATCCAATGATCAAAAAACAAAATTACCACGACTTTAGGGCATCTCATGCATTCGGCCAAGCCCAATATTTGGGGAAAAATTAATCCAATTCAATTTTCATCAAATTGATCATGCATAACTCTAAGTTATCATCATTCAAGCATACTCAATCAATCAATTTTATCAAATCATGCTCAAATCAATTTTACCCAAATTTTAGCATAAGAACCCTAAATCCAATTTCATGCTTAATAACCGCTCTGATACCATTGTTGGGTTTTCTAAGTCAAACCAAGATCAATTAAGCAAATGAAATGTGCGAATACATCAAAGTAAAGTAGCGGAAATACTCACTTTGATCGGCTTTTGCGATGCGAAGACAACAAAAATTTCTTCCTCCTTGAGACTCTCGGCCATGCCCTTTCTTTGTGCTCCTTGTATTGATATTCAAGCTCCAAGCTTTGTGAATGATTCCATGCTCATAGATGGGTTTCCCTATCACCTTTGTAAGACTCTTTAAGTGTACTAGCACCATGAAAAATTTGCTACAAATCTTCCATTAGTTTCTTTTGTCTCTAGGCCAATGAGAGAAATTTGGAGAAAAATGGCACCATTGCCGTGAGAGAGAGAGAGAGGAAGAAAATGAAGTTGTGTTGTGTGTTTTGATTTCAAATATAAAAAATACAATAAATCAATTTCCAAAATTGGTACAAGGCATTAATGCCTCCAACAACTCACATCACCAAAAAGTGACTTGCATCACATCAATCAAAGTTGATGTGACTTCCATCACAAAAGGTGACTGGTGATGTGACGCGTGATGTGACTTGTGGGCCGCACTTTAATTCAAAATACGAGTGGGCCCAAAAATACTCTCGGGCTCGGGTTCTCTGATTCTGAATTAACGAATTTTCCGTTGTGATGTAATTAAATCAAATTTAATTAAATAATTATGCCTAGTAAAATTACTATTCACACCGCTCGCGAATTAAATTAACTCATTTGCCCGAATTAAAATCCAATTTTAATTCCGCGTCGAAATCTAATTTCGTATAATATATCGAATATATTATTTTATCGATTAATTCCAAATTAATCGTTCTCTCTCTCTTATATAGTATTTTATCCCAGATAAAATTTCTCTGCAATTAATCCTAGATTAATTTTCTCTCTCTCATAATTAATCCTAGATTAATTATGTTCGAGTCATACGTCATCGGTGAATCCTTGGGAAGCGACCCATGAGATCCCTGGATATGTTGGCAGTAAATCCGGTCGTCGGACTATCCGAACACGTACGTACCTAGTACTACATATTTACCGATTTACAAGACATGGTTGGCTTCTAGGAAAGCACCGTGCCTACCCAATTCTCCATAAATATTCTTAAAGGAATATGTAATCTATATCAGGCGTAGTATACGTAGTATTACATATTGCGATCCAGTATCGGATGTCACATGCAAGACTTGGGGCTGGAATTGTGTCTGCCCCGTACGAAGCATATATCGGATCTCTGGTAACTAGTCTCTATAATCGGATAATCATGACCTAGTCATATTATCCTGATGACTGCAGTACTAAAGAGTACTAGTTCCGTATCATGCGTGATCATCATCTCCATATGACTGGAGTGATACTTCCATCTTGACATCACACCCAATACACTACGATTCTCAATATACCCAGAAGAGGCGTACACAGAACATGTTAAAGTCTCGGACGACCAAAACCAAAGTATATTGATTTTCGCAAGTATCAGCGATGTAAGTCTCAAGTTAAGACCAAATACACCTACCCTGATTCAGACTTCCATAGACACATAGTCATACTACCAATGGAATTCCGAGAGGTCTATCCAGAGCGAAGCTGTTTCCGTACCATCGGTAAACATAACCTCCTATTACACTTGCATGAGTATCCAATACCCAAATAAATGAGAACTATGTCGTTATGCTCCCATAACACACACAAGTGCAATACTAGTCTATTCCGCATTATCGATGTCCAATCTCGATAATACTACGACTAAGGATATTTTAATGATTAAACCTTAATGGATTAATACTGTCTCATATCTTATTAATCCGGAACTAATCATATGGACTTTTATCATTTATATATCCCAGTAATCCAATTACAAATGATAAAAGAGCAATTTCCTTTGTCACATAATTAATTTGTACAACAACACCATGTTCTGTACAAATAGTGATGCTATGGGTCATAATTGTCCAACAGGAAGAGCTTGGTTCAGAATGATATTATTAATAATTGTTCGGAGATGCAAAGGAAATATTTTCAATAGAGCTTCTCTTAGAATGACCCTCAAAGAGTTATAAGATGGGCATTAAATCCCCTGAATATGAATAATACTTTGATTTTCTTAAATAAAATCT
Source organism: Zanthoxylum bungeanum (assembly GCA_019454045.1). Lineage (NCBI taxonomy): Eukaryota > Viridiplantae > Streptophyta > Magnoliopsida > Sapindales > Rutaceae > Zanthoxylum > Zanthoxylum bungeanum. The sequence continues at coordinate 7,927 of SKCR01051408.1, forward strand.
TGTTCATCTATGCTAGTTATTATTTGAGCGGGAAATGTGCGTTTAATATTCTTGTGAGATACTCGTGATTGGAACACATGAATGAATGCAAGGCATGTGGGAAAAGCGTGCACCCTCGTGGCACACAAATCCTTGGTGTCATTATCACCCAATGACTTACATCTTTGAGGAATGTAGCAAGAAGGTCTGCATGGCGTTTGACACCTCGGGTATCCATAGCACACTCGGCGAGCTAGTCGGTATGGCGTTTGGTGCCTTAAGGTAATCATAACACGTATGGATGGTGAATGGCTTTCGTACTACAGTACCTCTGGGTTTGTATAGCGTGGGGAGGGATAATTCCCCCACGGAGTTTTCTGCCCAGTGTTGAAGGTGCATAGCACGGGGAAGGCCCACGGGTGATTACACTCAAAAAGTACTTGCGGCTATCGTAGTATAGTTGGGGTGTCGATTCCTCAAAGAGATGGTTACAAAGAACTGATTTATTTAAACAAAACATTAGCAGCAACTTATTGAAAAGATAATGATTGATTTGGTAATGTAAAATAAAGATTACGGAAAATATGTAAGAATTATCAGTAGAGAGAGGCAACAAAGCATCGGGAATCCCTCTGGTATCAAATCCCTATATTCAATTATTGATTCTTTTTTATTACTAAATTGAAGGTTTCACATCCCAAACCAACAATCAGAAAATATTCAATTCTAAATATATTATATTTCAATGTAACCAATGATTTATTTTCTTTATGTTAACAGCACACAAAGTTATCGTGATGACCTAACTAACGTCGACAATATACCCTCAGGCAATACTGCAGCAGAAGACCTACTCATAAAAAAAACTTAACCAGTCACAACTGGGTTCCTCAATCACACATAGAAGAAGCATGACTGGATCTATATGCAAATTGATAAAACACAATCGCTGGGTTCATGAATCGAAAGATGATAAAGAATAATAAACATCAATTGTATTAAACGTTTTAAGACTATTTAGGAATCAACAACATGAACATAAGAAATCAAATACAAGAGTTCATCATTAGCTTTGCCTAGGAGATTAGTTCTCCATGTAGAAGAGAGACATAGCCTGAAGAGATTGCAGCAGCATCTGTGTGTTTTTGATGCATCCGCAAGGTCACGAAATAGGTGTAATTGCTCCAATCTTCATGTTTCATTGCTCCCTAATAATAAGACACAAAATAAACTATAATTAAGATTAAATACATGATAATCAAGCCGAATTAGCAATGTTCAAAGTATACTTTCTTGCACTTATCAACGGGCCTATGTAGAATTTGTAGCCTCGGGAGGAGCATAGCACGGGGATGTCTTGAGAACTTCTGTGGCATTTGTAGCCTCGAGGATATACATAGCACGGGGAGGAAGAATGCCCATGTGGCATTAGCCATCCTATTTCAGATTCGTAGGAGCATATCACGAGGAAGGCCTGAAGGTCTCCAAAGTGTTGGCAGACTCGGGGCCTGCCTAACATGGAAAAAATCACATGGCGTTGCCCCTCGATCCATAGCTCGGATCTCTGAGACGTTGGACTAAAAGGCTCAAAATTGTTGTTTTGGTTAGCATGGGGAAAGACGTTGTCTCAGGCTTCTTTTTTGTTTCTTTTGGGTCAATACGTGGTATGTGATACGTGTTAGGGTTGGTGCTCAGAGTGTCAATCCGGATCGTATTTATGTCTGATTCATGAATATAAGCAATTCTATTTTCCATAATATTACTAATTTAATGGTAGCACCATTGTCTTTTATATACTTATTCGATCTAATTACGATTAGATATCTGATTATGATTAGATCGAAACTAAATATGGTTTAGTGATACGTGTAGTGCGCAGTTACAACGTAGTTTGTATTTGACATTGGGAAGCGCATTATAAGATGTATATCCTTAAATAAAGTTCCTAGTCAATATTTACTAACACGGGTCGGTTAGTAAAATCCGTTGAGACCAGTACATGTCGTATATCGTGACTTGGTCCGATGGTTTATCCCAATGAACCATTAGTCTCAGGAGACTCGTATAGACATGTAGGTGTTTATTTGATAAACACTGAATGACTCACTGAAGATTTCCTAATAGATGGTACACCAACGTCAATAGGAATCTTCTCGAGTTAAGCGAGCATAGTGGTCATTTGACTTGAGATACCACAATGGGATATATGAGTTATCCTCAACATTTTGATGGCAGTCACGTCACCGATCTATTCATGATTAGACCTCCGTCTGTTCGTTAGGTGTGGACTGATGCTCATGATATCCAGTGCTAATCAAGATAGAATCCGTCAGTCCTGTGTACTGGTCATAGGAATCCTCACGTGTTTACGATCTAGTAAATCCATGGCTGTGGTATAACTTCGGAAATCAGTTCCGAGTGTTATTTAGATATCATAAATTGAAAGTCGACTAACGAATTTGACGTTCTCATCTATATCCCAGGTATAATATGGATAGACTGTGACGGAGGGATTATACGTATGCAATGACCTCGGCTTACATAGTTTATCGAGATTATCCATGGACCTCATAATCCATGAGTGGGTGGAGTATGGATACGAAATTGGATTTCGTGACGGATAAACCTAAACTTGGAGAGTTCATCAATATGAAGTGTACTCGTTGAGCATTTGGGCAACGTGATATGAATAATACGGATTATTCATAATACTTCACACATTATTAAGTGAGTTAATTTGATTCGTTTAATCAGTTAAACGATAACACATGCATTAGGGGAATTTGGCCAATCGTAATTATTGTGTATTTGTATTTGATACATAATACGATTAGATACACATTAATTATTCGTCAAAATGAGATTTTAACACATGCCATTATTATATGTATTTGTTATTTATTGTAAATAAAAATACATTTATATAATAATAATTATATTAATTGATTATTTGGATATTTAATTGTTAAATATTTAAATGATTAATTAATAAACTTTTTTCATAAATGTTATGAAATTTGTCCAATTATTTTGGTTCACATGGCATGGTTTTATTATACTTTATGTGTGCAATTTTGATTGGATAACATAAAGTTTATTATAATTTAATTTGATTAAATTTTTCAAATTGACATAATTGCCCCTAAAAGTCGGTCAAGACCATTTTAAAAGAATTTTTTTTTATCTTCTTCAAAATGAAACCCACCATGGCCGAAACTTGTAGAAGAAAAGCCCTAGGATTTTCTTTGGACAAATCATGAAGAAAATGAAGGAAATTCAAGAAAAGGCTTAGGAAAACAAGGATTATAGGTAATCTTTAAAACCATAAGCTTAGAAATTTTTTTCATGTTTTCTTCTTGAATTGCTAGGAATGTTCTAGGGTTCCTTTTTATAAAAACAAATGGGGCTTTTGGTTTTTGTGTGGATGAATTGGAAGCTAATGATGCATGTGTGAAGTGATTCGAACAATAATTAATATTAGTGTAATTATTGTTCAAATTGATCATTTGATGATGAGTTGCCATTATAGGGTGTTATGACCACTCTTGTAATGCCTAGAATTTTTCTGGGGTGGTTCATGTGTGGTGACTTTGGTGGTGTTGAGATTAATTTGATTAATGTTGAAAAATTGGATTTAAACATGAAATTTGGCATTTTTCTGTTCTAGATCAGACCTGGAGTTTATTCTGTTTTGGTGATGAAAATGATATATTTTGATTGTATTGGATGTGTTTTGGGAGTTGGAATAATTACCGGAAAGTGTTTCGGAGTTGAAATAAGCGAAAACGGTGAAAAACGGCGTTACCGGGTGACTTTTGAGCCAACCGAGTGACGACTGTCCAAACAGTGAATTTGTCACTATTCGGGAAGCCCATGAACTGCCCTAACACTATTGGGGCTGACCTGGGCAGTCTTCATAAGTGTCGGGTGGTCGGTTCGGTCAAAAACATATTTTTCATCATTTTGCGGAAAAACATATTTCGTAAGAGTTTCGCGACGTTTCATTTATATATTTATATTGTTATTTGATATCGAATAAATAGGTTTAGGTGAAATATGAATAAATTATTCATATTAGATATTGAATAATTTATTCGGTAATTTGAAAAAATTTTAAATTACGATTTCGCCCGAACCGCGCTTCTGCCGCGCCTTCGCCCAAAACCCCAACAAAAATGGTACCAGAGCAGGTCTGATGCTTCATCCATTACATAATTCATGCTTGATATTTAATCCAATTTTAATGTTCACACATGCATAAAATCTATATATGTTTCTTGACTTTTCGGTTCTACGCTAACGGATGTATAACCAAAATTTAATGGTTAATTAGAGTTATGTTTTCTGAGCTTGAATTGAATTTTTTAGAAAATGATTTAGATTAAAATTCTGCATTTGATGTATTGTATATCTTCATGAGGAAAATCCCCGCTTAAAATAAGGCTGTAAAGTGACGTGTATTGGATACATGTTTCTTAGTCCGTTTTGTCAATACGGTTTATGGGTATCTTTCTATAACTGCATCTGAGATCGTGCCAAAGCTGTGAGGGTGTAGGTTATGTTATTTTATCCATGCTGGTTGTATATTGATACTAGACAAATTCAAGTGAAAGTGGAAATCCTGAACGTGCCAAAGCTGTCATGACTACATCGGTAGCTTGAGTTTGTCATTGACAAGTGAAGCCTTGATACGCCTCCTTGTGAATGTGCCAAAGCTGTCATAACGAGAAACAGTCAGGACCAAAACCAGGAGTCACTGGTGAGTGATTGACAATGAGTTGTCTACCTAATGAATATACGTAGGCGAGATCGTGCCAATGCTGTGAGTTGAAATATATTCATGGGATCCTACTCTCACTATGGAATTCGATTTAATTATCGAATTCCCATTGTCCGTTAGGGATTACGGTATTATGTAAAGTAGTGGGAGACACTGCTGGGTTAAAAATCCATAACTAAAGCAGTATGTAATTTTATGGAATTTCCTGCTTTGTTTTCTTTTGTTCTATATTGTTTATAGAATTATACTTCTAATCCACTGCATGCTTATTACTTGAATAGATTTTCTGACTTTACTTATGGTTGCGTTATTCTAGAATAGGCTATAGAAGACAGCAGACCTAGATATTGTTAGATTAGTTGAAACCATCGAGAACTGTTGTTCCGATTTTCTTGAAAATCAAGATGGTTAGTGACTTAGTTACTAAGTCACGTTTAGTAATCTAAATAGATATCTGTTTTAGGATATAATTTTCTAGTAAGAATAGTTTCTTATGCAGTAAGAATTGACTTGAATCAGTTCATGTCTCGAGATTCTTGACTGGCATTAAGAAAACCCATTTAGTATTTGTTTATCTTATAATGACGTTTCTTGGCTTTTAGTGACTTTTAGAAGTCATGTGTCTGACACAGTTTGCTAATCAATCATTTGCAATTGTTGTGAATAATTGAACGTAAATTATAAAGCTTAAGAAATAAGATGTGTATAGTTGTGTATAGAGAATATTGATTCTCACAATACGACAACTGTAGGTATTGGATACCAGATCTCCCGTCTAGTTATTTAAAATAATGTTTAATATTGTTTTGATATTTGATATCAGAACTTGTGACTATTGAATAGTTACTTGTTCTGTATAAACAATTACTACATATTTTAAGAAGATAAACATTAAGAAAATATATTCGGTTAACTAAATAACTTAGAACGTGCTTTATGAGTTTTTATCACATAAGCATTGGATGCTTGTTCCTTTATGGTAAAGGATGGTCTGATACGAGATCACACCACATATCCTTATCCATTTAATGAATATTGTATTCAGGATGTGATTAAATCTCATTTAACCAATGATCGTCATTGGACCACAAGATTTATTAGACTAATACATTGGATGTATGTAGTTTAATGAATTAGAAATTGCCTTAGATAGTTTTCTTTGCTCCGTAACTTTGTTAATGAATTGTCATGACTTAGTTGCGTGTTTCTAATAGAGAACATGTTGAACATCTTGAATTGTTCGAGAACTTTCAATATGTTTCTGATGAAACGCGGATAGAATATTTTGAATGGTTCAAAGATATTTTATTTGAAGTGTTTGAAACTATATTTTAAAATTCATCATGAGTCTTTGAATTGTTCAAAGATGTTTGATATGATCAAACATATGAATTTAAGGAAATTAGTTCTAAAGTTATTTAATGAATGTGATTTTTACTCAATATTAAACTTCCACGATTCCATCTTGATGGAATTGGTCAGTGGGAGTAATTGAATCTTATATGATTTGATTCGTTGATATTGAGTGTTACCGAATTAGTTTTCAATACTCTTGGGGTTATGCTCCAATAACATTTATTCATATCTTTAATTAAGGTTCCATTTGTTTCTATGTTACATATATGATATGTATAATAGAAAATTCAAATCTTGAAAAGTTTGAGATTTGAAACTTTCTTTTGTATAATTGTTATATAATTGAAAGTACTTGCGCCTCGGAGGTACAAGTGAAGGTTTATCATTTATTCTATTTAATAGAATATTGTATTCTATTTGATAGAATATATTTTCTATGATCCCGAGTAATAAAATTGTTTTATTACTTGGTATGTAACATTAAATGTTGACGATTGTAGAAAAGACTTGACTTAATGAAGTCAAGTGAGAGTGATAAAATGTAATGGAACTACATAATTAATAAGATGAAAAGACCCTTTGACATTTCGTATAAGTCCAATAGGATATCAAATCATTTACGAAGTATTTGATACTTAATGATTCTGTTATTTTCTTATCGAAGAAAAATTATCCTATAACTTATAGTGGGAGCGATATTTGATATCTATTTCGGAAGTTACCATTGAACCATAGATCTAAGATTGTTCATAGCTTACTACGATCAAGTTTTGAACTTGATTAAGCTTTCGTTATGAATTGTTCATAAAATGTGTCAAATTGTTTGCGCAGCAAAAGCAAAGTGAGCTTGATAAAGGTTTGACCTTTATAGTATGACAGTGAGAAAAGTTATACTCAGTGATCTATTGTAGATTCTGAGAAAACTTATCTCTAGTCGCACTAATTGAACAATTAAGATCTGTTGTTTAATTGATATTAAACTATGTATTTTGGCTAAATAATGCAAAGTGGTGTTCTTGAGTGATTTCTTTGAATGAGAGATCCGTCGTGATTTCTTTGTTTGAAGAGTTCTTTCTAGAATGGCCCTAGAGTTTGTATTCTGCTAAGATCACAGTTTGATATACTAGCTTATAGAGCCTATTGTAGACTCAGATAACTTTTCCGAAAATCTGTGTTCTCTAATTTTGATACAATCAGATTATCTGATTTTATCAAAACATAAAGAATGCAAATATGATAGTAAGGTCAGTGGGAGCGTACAAATTTCTTTCTAGTATTATATATCCTTAAGACATTATCATTATTAAAGTAATAATGAGATGTTTGTAAAGTAAAATGTTTACTTAAGTCTTCTTTCTCCGTGGAAGCAGTGGGAGTAGTTTCTGATATATTATATAAAGTTTTATATGTGATATAAAACTAAGAGACTTGTGAGATATTCCCATTAGTCGCGGATTAGATATGATCTAATAAAAACACAGTAAGACTATCTCTATGACAGTTAGTATAACTATTTGACAGTTAACGTGTCTTTTATATATATAGTATTCATCTTTCGTGAAGAATGATTCCTTTGTCGAAAGTGATATTGATTAGAATGTCTACTCAATGTTGTGCATCATAGGATGATGGCGTAATGAATGCTATATTATGTGCGATTAAAGATATCAGTTTAATCGTAATTGTTATGAGTTATTTTGATATGTTGCAGACCATATGATGGATCTTGAAACATATTCTTTGTTATCTTAGAGATATTAAGAATAAGTTTCTTATTCATGGAGAATTTAGTCTGCAACCATAAGATCAGATTAGTTTTGATCCTAATTATAACATTAGATGGTCTATGTCATATAAAGTCAAAAAAGATGCAGTGGGAGTGTCACCATTGATTTTACTAAACTAGTGGAATCAGTTGCAACTTATGAAGTATTGACTTATGAAGTTGCGTAGTGACCCTATAGATTAGAAGTTTTCATATTAGTTTTGTGCTTGCGGTTGTCTTATAATATTCTGGATTTGATCCATACATACTTAGACAACTCAACAACTATAGCATAAAACTGATATTAGGGGTGGGCATCAGATCAGATCGGATTTGATCTGATCCGATCCGATAATATCGGATCGGATCTTGTCCGATCCGAGTATTTTATCCGATCGAATTGTGGTCACTGGATTCGATGGATTTCAGATCGGATTGGATAAAATCCGATCCGATCCGATCCGAATCGTTTTTTTTTTTTTTATTTTACATGATTTGCAAAACGACGTCGTTTTGAGTGTCATAAACGACGTCGTTTTGCATAAGCAGTTAGAGTTACTTTACTTCATTTCAGTTTTCACGTTCAGTTCACTAATCACTCTCAACAACTCTCAAGTCAAACACAGAAACACTGAAACTGTGAAACACGCTCGCTCAGCCTCAGACTCGGACTTCAAATTCGGTCACTCTCACTCTCAGTCTCACTCTCAAGTCTCAATTCTCTCAAGGCTTCAATTCATTCTTCAGATCTTTCAGTCCTTCAATCATTCATTTTCATCTTCTCATCTTCGTCTTCAATCTTCGGTCTTCATGAATCAGACTTCATCTTCACTCCTCAGTCCTCATCGTCGAAGTCGAAGAATCAAGAAAGTAAGTGACTAAGTTCCCTACTTCCCTTTGCTAGTTTGCCGTCTTCTCAAAAATCAAAAAAATTAGGGATTTGGAGATCTCATTAAAACTTAATCTAAGTTTTGGTCCTTTTAGAATCAAATTAGGGATTAGGGTTTTTGAGAATTAGGGATTTAGGTTTGGATTTGGTGTGGATTTACCGATTTATGCACCAGCATTTTAGAGAATTAGGGATTTACCGATTTAGGTTTGGAAATAAATTTTGATTCATTGATCCTATACAATACAATAGTGAATATTGAAAATCAAAATTCTTGTTTATTTTGATTAAATGTATGTGTGCAAACACTAAAACAAAAGGCCTATTGTACTAATCCACTTGTTCAAGTTGTTTCAATATTGGCATGACGGAAAATTGATCCCATAACACTACAAGAGCTAATTAAATTAGAAGTGATCGTTGATTGTTCGTCTTTATTGCAAAATGCAAAATACATTTATATAATAAGTAATAATCAAACAAATGAGCACACCGTAACCCTAAACAACTAAACAAGGTTATTTAAACATATACAGTTAATATCATGCAAGACTTAAATCTTAATTTTTGACACAAACTTCGAGTCATTGAATTCATACAATATAATGGTAAATATGAAAATCAGAATACATTTAACGATGCCAAGTTGTTTCCACTGTAATAGTGCAATGTATATTGCTGCTTCTTGATTGTAACATTTTGTTATCTTTACTAATATTATATGATCAAGTTATTTCTTCCAGTTACTGGTTCTAGCTCGATTATGTTTCATGAATCCTAGTACACTGTTAGATTTAGCTTATATAGTTGTTTATGTTTATTGTTCAAAACTTTAATATTTACTTCTATTTTTCATTATAGATGAGTGGGTTTGAAAGCTCACCCAATAGTAGTGATTCAGAATCAGATTCTTTTGATATACCATTAACAGAAACAAGGAAACAGAAAAGAAAAATTCGATCAACCTATAAGAGACCGCCATTGTAAAAAAAAACACGATTCATCGCCATCAATCACATCAGTAGCAACTAAAATAAGAAATAGAAGATCTGAAGTGTGGAAAGTTTTCCGCATGTGTGAAGATAATTCAGATAGGGCTGAATGTACATATTGTCAGAAGACTTATGCTTGTAGTGCGAAGGATCGGTCACAACACAACTTGAAGAGGCATATGCAGACCTGTAAATCATATTTGGCTTATTGTGAAGCACAAGGTGTTTTGGTTGGGGTTGGTGAAGAGGGAGGCACAAGTGGAAATCTCTCCGTGAGAGACGGTCATTTCAATCAAGCAGCGTGTCGGAAAGCAGCCGTGAAGATGATCATTGTTGATGAGCTACCATTTAGCTTTATAGAGAAAGAGGGTTTTCGACATTTATGTAGTGTTGCCGTCTCTCGTTTTGATGTCCCATCTCGTAGGACTATAACTAGAGATATCCTACAATTGTTTGCTGATGAAAAAGTTATGTTGAAGAGTATATTGTCAGCGGGTAATCAGAGAGTTAGTTTGACCACGGACATATGGACGTCAATTCAAAACATTAATTACATGGTTATCACTGGCCATTTTATAGACAATGATTGGAAATTGCATCGGCGAATCCTTAGCTTCTTTCCAATTAACAATCACAAATGAGACATTATCGGAAGGTTAATAGAGTCTTGTTTACAGCACTGGGGTATTGAGAGAATTTTTACTATAATTATGGATAACGCCAGTGCCAATACCGTAGCCATCCAACAGTTGGTTAGGAAGATGAGGACGTGGAGGGGAGGTGCATTAGTGCTTAATAGAGAGTATGTGCATATGCGATGTTGTGCTCACATATTAAACTTAGTTGTGTCTGATGGTTTGAAACAATTGGATGACAGCATTGTAGCAATTCGAAATGATGTTAAGTATGTGAGATCTTCTCCATCAAGATTGGAAGCATTTGAATTGGCGGTAGCTCGTGAGAGGATTGAAAGCATGGGCAGTGTCATCTTAGATGTTCCTACTAGGTGGAATTCCACCTACTTAATGTTGAATGCTGCATTAGACTTCCAGAAGGCATTTGATCGAATGATTGATGATGATGGTCACTATGCTCCATATTTTAGAGATGATGAAAATGAGAGCAAAAAGATTGGGCCTCCTACAGATATTGATTGGGAGAAAGCTCAATACTTTGCTGATTTTTTGGAGATTTTTTATGATGCAACGAATATGTCCAGTGCCTCATCCACCGTCACATCCTGTTTCACATACAATGAGATTTGTAAGATTCATACTAGCTTGAAAAACATGGCGCGTAATGAACATCATCTTTTGCAAGAAATGGCCATATCTATGAAGATGAAGTTTGATAAATATTGGGAAACCACTGCCAAAATCAATAAATTATTGATTGTGAGTACTATTCTTGATCCACGACGTAAGATGACATTTGTCTCGATTTGCTTTGGTATACTTTTTGATAACGATGATATTAAGATAGAGGAAATGAGAAAGTCTACCAGAGATTTATTGAAAAGATTATACGATATGTATAATGATTGGTATGGCATAAATGGGTTGTTTGTTGACGGTGATGGATCAAGGGCTGGGGGTGTAACTGGTGTTGGTGGAGATGGGTCTAGTGCCGGTATGACACAATCTCCTCCGTTTGTTAGACCGTGAGCACATGATAGAGTGCGTAAGTGCAATACAAACGTGCAATCTGATGATCCATTTGAAATTTTTCAGACTAGTCATGCCATTCATCAAGAAGATAGTACTGAGGTTGAAATGTATTTTATGGAACCTTATGAGACTAGTCGTGACCCTAACTTCAGTGTTCTGATGTGGTGGAAAACAAATACTGGTAAGTATCCAATTTTGGCTAGGACTCGTGACATTTTTGCAATGCCGGTATCGACAGTGGCATCTGAATCGGCATTTAGTACGGGCGGTCGTGTTCTTGATAGTTTTCGTAGCTCATTAACTCCTGTTATGGTGGAGGCTCTAATATGCACTCAAAATTGGATACGGAATAGGCTTACAATTGACAAAACCAATGAAGTGGAAGCCATGCTATTGGAGGCAGAGTACTACGAAAAGCTTGAGGAAGGTAAAAAAAACTTATTAATTAGTTTTTTAGTTTTTATAATGAATATTATTAAATGCAAACTTACTAACTTAGAATAAGTTTTTTTTTTTTTTGTATTTTATTTGAAGAATATCACAAGTTACAAACTGAATCACAATCATTGGATCATGTTGTTGGTAGCAGAGTTTGAGTCCAATTATCCTTAAGGTACACATATTAAACTTGTGATATTCCTTTGAAGCTCTGTTGCTTGCTTGGATCTTGTGGTTTTAAACTTAATTATAGCCATGCTATTAGATGCGTGTTCTTGATGCTGGCTATACTTTTTGTTGTGCAGATTAAGCTTGAGACTTTGTCTTGTGAGAGTAGGAGTGGCCACAATATTGCTGCTATTGTGCCTTTGGTCATTTTGGTCCCAACTGCTCTTTTGAATCTTTGATCTCTAATTATTATTTCTGTTGTTTTGTTTCTTTTGTTTGCTTTTTTCAGAAGCTAGTTTGGTTGTTTTTTTAATGTTATAATGTACAAGTGATTGCTAAGGTAGAAGAAATATGCAAGTTACTACAATATGCATCTTCTCTTGTGTTATCTTGTGTTTTTTTACTTTTGGGTTGTAGAATAAAGTCTAGTTCTTTAGATTTTGTCAGTATGAAAGAGCATGTATCAATTTGATATTTAGAGTTGATGGAATATTAGAGTTGATGGAATATTGTAATGTAATGCTTAATTACTTTTGTGTAATGCTTAATAATGTACACTGCTGGAGGTTTGAATCAAACTGGGTAAGATTTCTTAGAAGCATTTGGTGATAAATCACTTTTCCTTGGATCTGTTTATTACTACAAATTTTGCTTGTCATTTCCTTCTGGCTTATGTTTGAGAATATCTGGTCTGACATTGTATTTGATCCAAAAATATTTCATATACATTTGTACAGCTGAGAGAAAAAGTGAATACAAGTTTTAGTGAGTGTATGTGTATGTTTGATTATTCTTACTGTGAATTTTTTTTCTTTTCTTAACAGTTATGTAACTTATTTTGCTTGTTACCTTGAGATAGGTTTCTCTGGTAAGTTCTTAACAAAGCAATTTGGCTATTCAAGCTTGTTACCTTGGCCTGCTTTTGATTTTAGAGTGGAGCAAATTAACCTGATGATGATTGATGAGCATGGTCACTTGCAGTGTCAATGGTTATTGGACCCTCATCCAATTTCATTTTTGTAGTACTTTTCAGCATCAAAAACACTAATTTCACCTTCCTGATTAGCCTTAGTTCTCTGTAAATGTAAGCTTCTTGAGGAGGGAAATTCTGAGCTAGAAGTGATGGAAATGGAGGCTAGTGACCTATTACTAGAATATGAAACTTCACCATGGCCCTTGTTGTTATTCTTTCCACTGTCCATGTTTAGAAGAGGCTAGTGACCTATTACTTTGAAAATACTTTATTGTAGTTCATGTTTTTATGTTTATGTCATCTTCATTTTCTTCCCTTCTTGCTAGGCACTTCTCTGGCTGCTTCTTTAATTATTTAACTTTTCTTGCAAAGCCATCTGCAGATTCTGCACATAATATATGCTACTGTCTGATCGATTCGAATCAGATCGGTTCGATCCGATCCGGAAGCACCTCATTTCGGATCGAACCGATCCGATCCGATAATTATCGGATCGGATCGGTTCGAATTTGGTAGGCTAATTCGGTCCGATCGAATCAAACTTCTCCTCACAAATCGGATCGGATCGGATTCGGATTCGGTTCGATCCGATCCGAATTCGATAATGCCCAGGGCTAACTGATATAGTGTCTGAGTCATATTGATGTAGAATTTGGATTCTGTAAAATATGAATGATACTGGCTAAGGAAAACGATTGGGTTTATTGGACAGACTCGATTTGTTAAGCGGGCTTAATTGTTGTTGCCTACATTTTGAGTGCAAGGTGAGCTCTTAAGGGCCATGAGTATGCGATACACATTAAGATGTGTATAGGATACCGTGGATTGGCACTAGAGCAAGTGGGAGAAATTGTTAGGGTTGGTGCTCAGAGTGCCAATCTGGATCGTATTTATGTCTAATTCATGAATATGAGCAATTCTATTTTCCATAATATTACTAATTTAATGGTAGCACCCTTGTCTTTTATACACTTATTTGATCTAATTACGATTAGATATCTGATTATGATTAGATCGAAACTAAATCTTGTTTAGTGATACGTGTATATTAGACAAAGACCCTAGGATTTATTATGTATTGTGCAGTTACAATGTAGTTTGTATTTGACATTGGGAAGCGCACTATAAGATGTATATCCTTAAATAAAATTCATGGTCAAGATTTACTAACATCGGTCGGTTAGTAAAATTCACTGAGACCAGTACATGTCGTATATCGTGACTTGGTACGATGGTTTATCCCAATGAACAATGAGTCTCGGGAGACTCGTATAGACATGTAGGTGTTTATTTGATAAACACTGAATGACTCACTCAAGATTTCCTAATAGACAGTACACCAACTTCAATAGGAATCTTCTCGAGTTGAGCGAGCATAGTGGTCATTTGACTTGAGATACCACAGTGGGATATATGAGTTATCCTCCACACTTTGATGGCATTCACATCACCGATCTATTCATAATCAGACCTCCGCCTGTTCGTTGGGTGTGGACTGATGCTCATGATATCCATTGCGTATCAAGATATGATCTGTCAGTCCTGTGTACAGGGCATAGGCATCTACACGTGTTTACGATTTAGTAAATCCATGACTGTGGTATAACTTCGGAAATCAGTTTCGAGTGTTATTTAGAGATTGTAAATTGAAAGTCGACTATATTATACCGAACGGATTTGACGTTGTCATCTATATCCCAGGTATAATATGGATAGCCTGTGACTGAGGGATTATACGTATGCAATGACCTCGGCTTACATAGTTTAGCGAGATTATCCGTGGTCGTCATAATCCATGAGTGGGTGGAGTATGGATACGAAATTGGATTTCGTGACGGATAAACCTAAACTTAGAGAGTTCCACAATATGAAGTGTACTCGTTGAGCACTTGGGCAACGCGATATGAATAATATTGATTATTCATAATACTTCATCGGATTAAGTGAGTTGATTCGATCCGTTTAATCGGTTTAAACGATAACACATGCATTATGGATTTTGGCCAATAGTAATTATTGTGTATTTATATTTGATACATAATACGATTAGATACACATTAATTATTTGTCAAATGAGATTTTGACACATTCCATTAATATATGTATTTGTTATTAATTGTAAATAAAAATACATATATATAATAATAATTATATTAATTGATTATTTGGATATTTAATTGTTAAATATTTAAATGATTAATTAATAAACTTTTTTCATAAATGTTATGAAATTTGTCCAATTATTATTGGTTCACATGGCATGGTTTTATTATACTTTATGTGTGCAATTTTGATTGGATAACATAAAGTTTATTATAATTTAATTTGATTAAAATTTTCAAATTGACATAATTGCCCCAAAAATTCGGTCAAGGCCATTT
Source organism: Zanthoxylum bungeanum (assembly GCA_019454045.1). Lineage (NCBI taxonomy): Eukaryota > Viridiplantae > Streptophyta > Magnoliopsida > Sapindales > Rutaceae > Zanthoxylum > Zanthoxylum bungeanum. Next base: position 23,315 of record SKCR01051408.1, read on the forward strand.
TAAAATAAAATTTTTTATCTTCTTCAAAATGAAACCCACCATGGCCGAAACTTGTAGAAGAAAATCCCTAGGATTTTCTTTGGACAAATCATGAAGAAAATGAAGGAAATTCAAGAAAAGGCTTAGGAAAACAAGGGATTAGAGGTAATCTTTTAAAACCCTAAGCTTATAAATTTATTTCATATTTTCTTGAATTGCTAGAAATATTCTAGGGTTCCTTTGTTTGTGAAAAATTGGGACTTTTGGTTTTGGTGGATGAATTGGAAGCTAATGATGCATGTGTAAAGTGATTTGGACAATATTAGTGTGTATTATTGTTCAAATTGATCATTTGATGATGATTTGCCATTCTAGAGTGTTATGACCACTCTTGTAATGCCTATAATTGTTCTTGGGTGGTTCATGTGTGGTGACTTTGGTTGGTATTGAGATTAATTTGATTAATGTTGAAAAAATGGATTTAAAGCATGAAATTTGGCATTTTCTGTTCTAGATCAGACCTGGAGTTTATTCTGTTTTGGTGATGAAAATGATGTCTTTTGAATGTATTGGATGTGTTTTGGGAGTTGGAACAATTGCCGGAAAGTTTTTCGGAGTTGAAATAAGCAAAAACGGTGAAAAACGGCGTTACTGGGTGACTTTTGAGCCAACCGGGCTATCACTGTCCAAACAGTGAATTTGTCACCGTTCGGGCAGCACATGAACTACCCTAACACTATTGGGGTTGACCTGGGTAGTCTCTATAAGTGTCGGGTGGTCGGTTCGGTCAAAAACGTATTTTGCGTCATTTTACGGAAAAACGTTTTTCATAAATGTTTCGCGACGTTTCATATATATTTATGTCGTTATTTGATATCGAATAAATAGGTTTAGGTGAAATATAAATAAATTATTATTATTAGATATTGAATAATTTATTCGGTAATTTAAAAAAAATTTAAATTACGATTTCGACTGAACCGCGCTTCCGCCGCGCCCTCGCCCAAAACCCCAACAATACGCCACCATGTTGTACTTGTCTTGTTTTTGTCCTGGTTTTTGTTTTGATGGATAACTCAAAGTGGGAAGCCATTTCCAGTCTCCATGGCGATTACCAAGGGTTGAAAATCTTCCGTCACGTTTAAATCTTGGGAAGAAATTTGATAGCTGGGGTGCTTTTGTTCCGCCGAGGCCATGTTGATGGTACAAGGAGAGTACATTCCCTTGCGACCAGTTTATTTGATGGCTCGGGGTTGCATTCATTCCATCGAGGCCATGTTGATGGTATAAGGAGTGTACATTCCATTGTGGCCAATTTATTTGATGTCTCGGGGTCGGATTACGTCCCACTGATACCTTGTTATAGTTGTTGGCATTAGGCTGGAGTTTCTCCCCTATAGCCAAGTGCTGATGGCACAAGAATGAAACATTCTCTTGTGGCCAAATTAATTCATTGGCTCGGGCTCTGGTTACGTCCCACTGAGGCCTTTTTATGATTTGTTAGCATAGGGCTGGAGTTTCTCCCCCATGGCCAAGTGCTGATGGCACAATGAGGGAACATTCCCTTATGGCCAAGTTACTGCATTGGCTCGGGGTCGGGTTACGTCCCATCGAGGCCTTATTATGGTTTGTTGGCATGAGGCTGAAGTTTCTCTCCCATGGCCAAGTGCTGATGGCACAAGGAGGGAACATTCCCTTGTGGCCAATTTACTACATTGGCTCGAGGTCGAGTTACGTCCCAAAGAGATCATGTTATGGTTTGTTGGCATGGGGTTGGGGTTTCTCCCCCCACTGCTAACTATCAAATTTGCTATACCGGCCTGGGACCGAATATGTCTGCCAAAGTCCCTTTCGGTGTTGATGACATAAGTATGGAGAAGAGCGGGCAAATGCCACTCTATTTCAAGTGGTACCAAGCCTTTTGAGTGAAGGTGTTCCAAGAGTGGAATTACTTGGGATTCGGGCATCAGAGTTTGTTAGTGGCGTGATCCCTTAAAGGAATGAATGGATTAATTTTGCTGAAAATGGTTAAGTATGGAAAGTTGATGCCACACTTCGGGTCTTTATTCAGTGTGCCACTCAGAAATAAAATAGAATAAGATGTACAAATACAAATTTCATATAGTTATTTGAAATTAAGTGTTTATTACAGAAAGCCCTGATTACGCCCAAAAAGTACTTGCGGTTATCGCAGTATAGTTGGGGTGTCGATTTCTCAGAGAGATGGTTACAAAGAACTAATTTACTTAAACAAAAACGTTAGCAATAACTTAATGAAAATATATAAATTGAATTGGTGATGTAAAATAAAGATTATGAAAAATATACTAGAATTATCAATAGAGAGAAGCAACAAAACGTCATGAATCCCTCTGTATCAAGTTCCTATATTCAGTTATTGATTCCTTTTATTACTCAATTGAAGGTTTCACATCCCAAACCAACAATCGGAAGATATTCAATTCCAAACATATTAAATTCTAAGGTAATCGATGAATTATTTTCTCTATGTTAATAGCACACAAAGTTATCGTTATGACCTATCTAACATGGACAATATACCCACAGGCAATACTGCAGCAGAAGATTAACTCATAAAATAACTTTACCACTCACAATTGGGTTCCCTAATCACACATAGAAGAAGCATGACTATTCCTATATGCAAGTTGGCAAAACACAATCTCTGGATTATAAATCAAAAGATAATAAAGAACAATGAATCATCAATTATATTAAACATTAAAAAGCATTCAAAAATCAACAACATGAATATCAGAGTTTAAATACAAGAGTTCATCTTTAGCTTTGCCTACGAGATTAGTTCTCCATAGAATAAAGAGACATAGCCTGAAGAGATTGCAGCAGCATCCTGTCCGATATGAAATTTCTTCGTTCTTCAATCTCTAATTTGTTTTAATCTCTTTGTTATGTATTTTATCTCTTTTTCTTTATGTTTCTTCTCCCCTTTTTAGGGTTATGGACGAGCTTGTTTATTTGTAGAAGGGTCATGGAGTCTCTGTGTGCATAAAATATGAACTAAGCAAATCCTATAAAAATGTCTTTATGTCGCGACGCGCGGCCATGCACATCGTGATGCGTGGCCAGGCTTGCAGGATAATGATTCCTGCATTTCTGCTCCTTTCCTACGTGCTTCTGATGTGTCCGTAAGGTCCCGAAACACGTACAATTGCTCCTATATCATATTACATTGCTTCCTAATAACAAAGCACAAAATAAACTATAATTAAGATTAAACACATGATAATCAAACCGAATTAATGATGTTCAAAGTACATTTTTATGTACTTATCACAACCCATAACCAGCTTATTGCTAGTCCCTTGTAATTCAAGCGTAAAAAGAAACTAAGAACTAAACTGAATAAATAAGTAAAAACAATCTAAGCCACTTTCGTAGGGATCACGATTGCATTTAGCATATACAAAAAGCCTTTAAACCCCTAGGTGGCCCTAGTGGACGAGTTATAGTCTCGTAATGGCTTACAGTAACGACACCCACAAACGTCATTTAAAAACACATACAATCATGCAAAAACAAAATGAAATGGTCCCAATAGTTACACATATTATTGTCCTTAAAGAATGTCTAGTAATGAAATCAAAGAACTTTTAAAGTGTTAGTGTCCTAGACATGTCAATGATCTCTAAACAAGATTTGTGTGTGAATTTACCAAGTAAAATTGGGGAATACTAACATTGGTTGGTTGATGAAATTTCAAAAATTCTCAATGGATGTAGAAGCTCCAAGCCTTCCTTTTGAGTTCCAAACTCTTGGGTGAGTTTCCCTATCACCTTTCTTAGACTCCCAAAGTGCTAGCTTTGTCCAAAAATTGAAACAAAATTTTCTCTCCAAGAGTAAGGAAGAATCGGCCAAGCATGAAGGAAAGAGAGCATGAATAGTTCAAGTTCAAAACTTGATGTGTTGTGTGCTTTAAAGTCCAACATTAATTAGCCAACTACACCCATCATGAATAGTGACAAGTGATGTAAGTAAAGTGGGTCATACCACTTTCAAATTCCAAATTTGGTTGGCTTACACAACACACTTTAGGCTCGGGTTCGTTTAACCCGATTAAACGAATTTTCCGTTGCGATGTAATTAAATCCAATTTAATTAAATAATAATGCCTAGCAAAATTATTACGAAAGTCGCTTGCGAATTAATTCCAAATTAATTCGTTCGCTTGAATTAAAATTCAATTTCAATTACGCATTGAAATCCAATTCCAACAAACTGACCGGTGCATAATCACACGCGTATGACGCAAGCGTACGTATTGTTCAAGTAATATAAAAATATCGATCCCACGAGGACTTAATTCCTACTGGTTATTATTAATTATTGATACTATTTATTTACAAGTATCTAATTAAAGGGAGAATAGATTGATTGCTTTTGGTTGGTTGAATGTGGATTTGATAAATAAAATACTTAAAGACATAAAAGAAAATACTAAGGAAAATAACAAAAGACTCAAAGATCTAGGGTTGTGACTCCACACAATATTATCCTAAAGATGAATTGATTCTCTAATATATGTGTAATAAATCAGTTTGCTAACCTGAAACACGAAATTATGCAAAAGCCTCTGTCGATGGTCAGCTGCAGATACCCAGTGTAATCCAATTAAACCATATGTCTATGTTAACCAAATTATCTGGATTCATTAAGATTAAGTTCCAATTATGGCTACCCCCGCCCGAAAGGTATATGTCTATCCTGTAAGGAAATCTATTAAAGGGTTATCTATCCTCAAGAAAGATCGTGGGCTATTGAATCTAAGGCTGAAACCTAAATCCATTCGTCAAGTTCATTTTAAGTTTACCACATCAATCTTATTGGTGATCAGACAACAAGAAGCATTAAACTTAAGACTCAATAAACAAACTAAAGAATTACCCAATATATAATTAAATCAATTATTAAGCCTGTTAATATTGTGTTTCATCACTTCCCTAGAATAAAAATAAAATGCTGGGGTTAGAGGATCCACATTTAATATTTCATATCTAGGAATCTCACTTATTATAATATATAAATTATTTTATGTTCAGCTTTCTCGGGAATTAATAATGTTAAACATTTAAAACCAGCCATATAGGCGGTAATCCATTTAGTCCAACTACACCAGCCATATATATATTGGCGATAATTATCTGTCACATAAAGACCAGCCATATAGGCGGTAAAGTAATTTATATTTAAACTGACCATATAGGCGGTAATAAAGTCTGGCATTAATTAATCCGGTTAAATTATAATTTAAATATTATAATTAAGTGAGATTAACCTATATAATTATATTAAATGTTTCACCTTTTACCCCAGCGAAATTTTAACTACAAAACATAAAAATAAATAAATAAAATGCTGTAATAAAAACTAAAAATAAAAATACATAATTTAAATATTATTAATAATTTACAAAAATAGATGTTATCCTATAAAATCAGGGGAAAAATCCCAAGGAAAGCACACCAAATGAGGTGCAGAAAGCTTCAATTTATAGGCATCTGAACTGCCTCGCGTCGCGACGCCAATATCTTCCGTCTATGTAACGAGCTTTGGGCCAGTGACTCCCAAACCAGTTGGCTTTAGGGCACTAGGTGTTAAGACACCCATACGGACTTAATTACTCAGACTTCAGATATATATTTTTTTTGTCAAGATCTTCGATCCATGTAACGAGCTTTGGGCCAGTGACTCCCAAACCAGTTGGCTTTAGGGCACTAGGTGTTAAAACACCCTACGGACTTAATAACTCAGATCTCAGACGTTTTTTTTTTACCTCACATAATAATTGTAGACAGAAACAAAACTCAGGCAAACGGTCATTCATCAACCACTAATTATTTTAACTAATCACTTTGTTAATTCCTTATTATCTAACTGCTTACAAAACTATTTTTTAAGTGAGCACGAGTCTGACCTAGATCTGAAATTCAAAATAGGGATAAAAGATAAATTATCATTTATCTTTTCCTAAAACTTTTTAACTAAACAAACAATCAAATCATTGGACTTTTTATATAAAAAAAAAATTGGGTTTTTTCGAATTTAAAACACACACAATCACACAAAATGCAAAAGATAAAAATGCTGGAATGAAAAAAAAGTGAAAAAATGCATCACACGAAATGCAGAAACTAAAAATTTTGATGGAATTTTGAAAAAGTTAACAGAAAATACCCACACGTAAAACTCACGTACAATAGATGTATAGGCTGGGTGGGTTTGTTGGCAAAGCTTATGCCAGTGTCTGGTTGCAATGACACTATCAATACCAGGGAATAGTCCGGGGTTTATGTCAAAACCCATCTCCATAATATGAACTTTTCTAGTCATTCCCTCTTCGTATCTTCTCTCTGACGCTGCTGAAACAAATTTGGTATAGTCAAAACTATGTCCGGCAGATGATGAAGCCCTAGATCGTTTCGGTGCCATTTTGCAGTAAAAATTTTGACAGGGTCTCCTCTAAAAACTCCCATAAATCTAACAACAACGTCAATCTTCGCCCTCAATTCTACGAAATTTAAACAATCCTCTTCACTGCTACACTTCCAAATATTCAATTTCAACAAAGTTCACCACACAAAACAAACCACAAAATCAAATAATTTTCGGCCTCTTATCCCTTCACTACAACAATTCCAAATCCAATTTCAACAGATTTCACTACAAAATCTTACAATTTTCGGCTATCCCCTTTTGTAAATTTGGAAATTTAAAAGATTAAGAAGAGTGAAGAACGATTTTACCACTCACGATGTTGGCCTTTGAATGATGATCTTTTGGCTTTGAAGAACCGGATCTGAAGATGGAGGGTCTCGGCCATGGGTTGAGATGGAGAATGAGTGTCTCGGCCGTGGGTATTAGAGGAAAAATCAGTGTTTCGGTCGTGGTATTGTGATGAGTGGTCTCGGCCTTGTGATGAGTGGTCTCGGCCGTGGGTTGAGATGGGAAAAATCGAGGGAGATGATGGGAGTTTGAGGTTGTTCGCTTGATTTGGTGAGTTTTGATGATTTCGGATGAAGATTTCAGTGTTTAGTTGGCTGGATTTGGTGACTTTTGAGAGGAAATGTCTCGAAGATGATGGTGAGAAGTGCAGAAACTGACTGGCGGCTGCTGGTTTAAGTCCAGATATCGAACGCGCGTCGCGACGCCAAATTGCTTCTTGCGTCGCGACTCTCGGTTTTTAGGGTTAAGGTTTATGATGGTTTAGGCTTCGGTGTCGTGACACGCAGGGTTTTCGTTTCGCGACGCGTGATTTTTTTTTTTTGGCAAAACCAAGTCTTTCGACGAATAAATCCACTGGGACGCGTCTCAAGAGCTGACTCCTTACTCGACCATCTTTACTGGATTAACTTTATATCCTCGTGATTTTGTCAAATTTATTTTGTTGAAAATCCCGCTTACACTGGCTTGCTTTGTCCTAAAATATTTCGTCTTTATTTTTCCCTGCAAAAATAACACAAAATTAAAAAATTCTACAACATGTATACACAAAATATAAAAATAGACATTAAAACAAATTGCATGGGTTGCCTCTCTGATAGCGCTAAATTTTCCATCTTCAGCCAGACGTGACTGAAATCCATCTGTCATGGAGGTTTCAGCGTGGTTTTGGATGTCCGATTAAAGATGATCCCGTGAGCGTTACTTTTGAAGGGTCTCTTCCAACGGTAAGGTGGCAAAAAGAATTTTGTCTCATTCAGTGCTTGTGTCATCTTTTTTATCTTTGTCACTCCAGTGGTTCCTGAAAAGAAAGAAAGAAAATCAGAAGGTCTTGTATGGTGCTTGACTTGGAATGGAAGTTCCATTCTGTCAAGCTTCTGGGCGATATCTCTGATTTGTACTCCCCAAAACAGTGATGTTTCGCCTGAATTCACTGGATCTTCAATAAGGTCAGACATTTGATCCTCCATTTGCTCTGCTTCTTGCTCCACCTTTTCTTCACATATATATTTTAGGATTTCCGCATTCAATTCTTCATCTGTCATCTGTGAAATGCATGCTCTAGAAGTATCAACTTGAGGATGTAAAGATGTGTCTAACATTAGGTCTTCATCCTCTGAGGCTGATGTGATTGGCTCAGATAGATCTTCTTCAAACATTTGTGTAATGAATGCTCCAAGATCTTCATTTTGATGATATAGAATTCCATCCTCATTTGTTGATGCAGTTGGTACAAATAACTCAGCTTCTTCATCCTTATCAGAGTCCTAATAATAAAAATCAAATAGAGACTTTGCTGGTTTGGGTTCCTGAACTGATACCTCTGGTTGTTGATTCTGCTCAGCCTCCTCATCTGCTAAAGTGTCATTGTGAAATGCTTGGCACTCGAAGGCTTCATCAGTTTCATCTGAAAATGTTTCTTGAGGTATGTAGCTCTAGTTTTCTATTAATTGTCTCGTTTGATCTGTCAGTCTCTGAATGGATGTTGATTGTCTCTGAATACTTTCGAGTTGATTCTGGTATGTTTCAATCATTGTATCCAACTTTTCGTCTTGTTTCTTGAACAAATCTTTGAGCATGTCAACCATCTGATCTTCCTCTGATGGTTCTGGTTCTTGATGAAGATCGTAGGTAGATGATGGATAAGATGGAAAATATGATGGTTCTTCGTACCTTGAATGATCCCAATAATTCTGCCACCTTCGAAAGGTATATACATTGATCGCTCGGGTGGTTACCATCACATATTACACATCTCCCCATTTTGTTCTGTTGAGAAAATGTAGAATTGATTGGTTCTGACATCCAGTGATAATTGTTGGGCAGGACAACAGGCCTCAGAAAACCGGACTGTTGCTCCCAGATTTGGGGTGTATATTCTAGTAAAGCTCGTGATCTCTCAATCTCCCAATAATGTTCCATTTTTCAACCACCTAAAAACAAAAGAAATAAATAAAAATTAAAGATAAAAATAAAGAAAATTAGATACAAGTAAATTAGATAGCTTCAAAATTAATAACTCAAGAAATATAAGTCCCCGGCAACGGCGCCAAAAACTTGACCAGTGCGTAATCACACGCGTATAACGCAAGCGTACGTATCGTTCAAGTAGTATAAAAATATTGATCCCACGATGACTTAATTCCTACTGTTGTTTTTAATTATTGATACTATTTATTTACAAGTATCTAATTAAATGGAGAAGGGATTGATTGTTTTTGGTTGATTGAATGTGGATTTGATAAATAAAATACTTAAAGACATAAAAGAAAATACTAAGGAAAATAACAAAAGACTCAAAGATATAGGGTTGTGACTCCACACAATATTATCCTATAGATGAATTGATTCTCTTATATATGTGTAATAAATCAGTTTGCTAAACTGAAACACGAAATTATGCAAAAGCCTATGTCGATGGTCAGCTGCACATACCCAGTGTAATCCAATTAAACCATATGTCTATGTTAACCAAATTACCTGGATTCATTAAGATTAAATTCCAAATATGGCTACCCCGCCCGACAGGTATATGTCTATCATGTAAGGAAATCTATTAAAGGGTTATCTATCCTCAAGGAAAATCGTGGGCTATTGAATCTAAAGCTGAAACCTAAAATCCCTTCGTCAAGTTCATTTTAAGTTTACCACATCAATCTTATTGGTGATCAGACAACAAGAAGCATTAAGCTTAAGACTCAATAAACAAACTAAAGAATTACCCAATATATAATTAAATCAATTATTAAGCCTTTTAATATTGTGTTTGATCACTTCCCTAGAATAAAAATAAAATGTTGGGGTTAGAGGATCCATATTAAATATTTCATATCTAGGAATCTCACTTAGTATAATATATAAATTATTTTATGTTCTGCTTTCTCGGGAATTAATAATGTTAAACATTTAAAACCAGCCATATAGGCGGTAATCCATTTAGTCCAACTACACCAGCCATATATATAGACGATAATTATTTGTCACATAAAGACCAGCCATATAGGCGGTAAAGTAATTTATATTTAAACCGACGGTATAGGCTGTAATAAAGTCTGGCATTAATTAATCCGGTTAAATTATAATTTAAATATTATAATTAAGTGAGATTAACCTATATAATTATATTAAATGTTTCACCTTTTACCCCAGCGAAATTTTAACTACAAAACATAAAAATAAATAAATAACATGTTGTAATAAAAACTAAAAATAAAAATACATAATTTAAATATTATTAATAATTTACAAAAATAGATGCTATCCTATAAAATCAGGGAAAAATCCCAAGGAAAGCACACCAAATGAGGTGCAGAAATCTTCAATTTATAGGCATCTGAACTGCCTCGCGTCGCGACGCCAAATTCCTTCTAGCGTCGCGACGCGAGACCGTGTTGACTTGGTCAACGTACATTGATCTGTTGACTTGCTGACGTGGTACGCGTAATCCGTCGGCCCAATGAAATTTTGACATGTGGCACGCGGTATTATCGGTCCACTGAGATGCTGACACGTGGCGGGCGTTGATTGGTTGTTGATGATGTGGCGACACGTGGCTCGATGACTCGGTTAGATAATGACGTGGATGACACGTAGGTGACACATGGATGACACGTGGCATGCGGCTGATGCGGTCGAATGAGAAGCTGACATGTGGCACGCGTATTGTCGGCAGCATGTGATGATGACACGTGTACCGACGTATTTTAGCAAGATCTGTTCTGATGATGACACGTGGCACGGCACATGTTAGCAAGTCCAATTTCTCAGATTTTGACACGTGTCCCCAGCGCAGGTTAGCACAATGTGGCGCTCATTAGACGTCGCGACGCGCCAAATTACCAAAATGCCCTTTTGCGTCATTTTTGTCTATTTTGGCCCCAAATTGCTTCCAATGCTTCCCAAACTTTATTTATCTATAAAATAACAATAAAACACATCAAAACATTCACAAAAATCAAGAAACTATACAAAATATTAGGTCAAATGAGTGATAAATAGTGATATAATTATCACTCATCACAAACCAATGCCAATCTTGGATCTTGAGAGAGAACCATTCAATGGAAGGAAAACACTTAATATTAAAGTGAGGGTTTTTCGCGTAAATTGGCAACCAATTTATTATCTTTGATTAGGTCTCATCATACAACCCTTAAACATGCATTCTAAAAGAATAATAAGGAGCGAATAAATTAATATTGATATGCGGATGGATATATAATACAATTTGTTCCTAGAACAAATCACTCTCTTTCCTCTCTCCCGCTAGCACTTCACATACTTCTACCCAATTACATAATATATAAAGAAACCTCATTTGCATTGAGGAGAATTGGTGAGAAGAGAAATACAAAGAGATAAGGAGGTGAAAGGATGGACACGCAGGTCCAATTTAATAAATAAATTCCAAATTTACAATAATTTCCAAAATTGCCCCCACCCAACTAATATCCATCTGATATACATTATTCATATAAATACATCCAAGTATTCACACGAAGCATGTTGTCAATCAATCTAATTCAATTAATTAATCTTCAATTAATGACCATCCAATGTTCATACAACGATTTGATTTGCGCGAGTCCAACTCGTTTAAGAATAAATACTCAAAGTAAGTATTCTTGAATTATATCGAACTACAATTTCAAATCCAATTTAAATTGTATCCAATACTAATTCGTGTTTAATTCCAAATTAAATAAGACATGGTTGGCTTCTAGCAAAGCACTATGCCTACCCAATTCTCCAGAAATATTCAACACGGAATATATAATCTGTATCAGGCGTAGTATATAAAGTATTGCATAGTATGATCCAATATCTGATGTCACATGTTAGTCTTGGGCCTGGAATTGTGTCTGCCCCGTACGAAGCATATATCGGATCACAGGCAACTAGTCTCTATAATCGGATAATCATGACCTTGTCATACTATCTCGATAGCTGCAGCATTTAAGAGTACTAGTTATGTATCCATACGTGACCATCATCTCCATATGACTGAAGTGATACTTCCATCTTGACATCACACCCAATACACTACGATTCTCAGTATACCCAGAAGAGGCGTACGCAGAACCTGTTAAAGCTCCGGACGACCAAAACCAAAGTATACTGATTGTCGCAAGTATTAGCGATGCAAGTCTCAGGTTAAGACCACATACACCTACCCTAATTCGGATTCCCATAGACACATACTCATACTACCAATGGGATTCCAAGGGGTCTATCCAGAGAGAAGTTGTTCCCGGTCTAATGGCTAACAGAACCTCATATCACACTTGCATAAGTATCCAATCCTTAAATATATGAGAACTATGTCGTTAAGCTTCCATAACACGCACAAGTGTAATACTAGCCTATTTCGCATTATCGATGTCCAGTCTCGATAATACTACGACTAGAGATATTTAATGATTAAACCTTTCGTGGATTAATATTGTCTCATATCTTATTAATCTGGTACTAATCATATGGAATTTTATCATTTATATATCCAAGTAATCCAATTACAAAATGATAAAAGAGAAATTTCCTTTGTCACATAGTTAATTTGTACAAAAATACCATGTCTTTTACAAATAGTGATGCTATTGGTCATAATTGTCCAACACAAAGTACTCAATGTAACTCGAATCCAAGTCCTTGAATAAATCATCTAAGCTAGACTCACAGTGTGTGTGTGTGTGTGTGTGTAAAGATTCATTCACATCTTGATTCCTAGGTAAGCCAACTAAATGATTTTGTTTAAAAATTGGGATCCGATGGGTCAAACCAACCTAGACATCTCAAATACACTCTGTAATTGTCTTTTTATGCTTAGTATGGTATGATTTTTTTTCTTTTCTTGTCTCATTTTTTCTTTTTTTTTTGAACTTTTTCTTTTCTTTTTTCAACACACATACCCTTTAAGTTAGCATTTCTCCTCATGGTGGTCCTAACACTCAATTGAGACTTTCTTTCGAGACTTTCTTTTTTTAATTTTAACCATACCATACCTCATAACACTAGCAAATCAAAATAGATATCTAAGCAAATGGTCATTCATCGACATGCAATTTCTTCAACTAATCACCTTGCCAACTACATAGGTTATCACTGCTAAAAACCTATAGTTAAGTGCTTACGAGTCTAACCTAGATCAACTATTCAAGGCATCAGAAAAGAATACATTAAAGAACTTATTGTTTCTAAGTTTTCATCCTAAAGCAAAAAAATATCATCATTGGACTTATATTTTACTATTAAGGACAAAAAACAAACAATTTTTTTTTATAACAGGTATTACCATACACATGTATACACCCCCACACTTAAAACTTGCATTGTCCTCGATGTAAGATAAATATAAAGAAAAATGAGTAAAGAACAACACTACCAGGCATGAAGTTGATCAGGTTCCTACTGGTGAGACTTTAGTTGTGTGGGCCGTGTAGGTTACGTTAACACTTGTATAAATACTCATGCAAACAATAAACATGCAACTAGCACACAGGAAAATAAAACGAAAGTAAAGGAAATAAAATAAATGCAGATGCAAGGGTTGCCCGCTAGCGCTAAGTTTAACGTCTTCAGTTAGACGCAATCACCCAAGTGGTCACGGTGGCTTCCACATCGCGGACCAAGTAGTCCCACATTCTTTCTTCTGTGGCAGAACTTGGTGATTAAAACCTGAAAACGAATTTTTGTCTGGTTGTTGCAATTTATACATGGATCCCCCAGAGTCTACTGATGGTTGTGAATTTAGGCTGCATGTATGGAAAAAGTGGCGCAACCTCCTTTTTAATTTTCCCGGGATCATCTTCAAGTGGGCACTAACTCTCTTTTTCCTCTTTTTACGGTTCTTTGGGATCAGCTCCAGTTTGGGAGGGCTAGATTCATGTGGTGTAGAGCATGTCTCCGGTAAGATTGTGTC